>RCHQ01000310.1:0-46277 GCA_003676415.1 Plasmopara muralis
ATCGGTTGCGAAGAAACGCAGCAGGTAAAACAGCTTCACCCCAATACGCTTTTGGCAGACCAGCGTGCTCCAGCATGTAACGATGGAAGGTCGCTTGAGCTGTTGATGGCAAAATGCAATGTGAATATATTTATAAAGTCCTTAGTTCGCAACTACTTTGCTACATCTAAGCCAATGATTTATCTAAGCCAATCAGAACAACTTACCATCCGGGCGCAATCATCTTCCCATTTTAAAACCGATCTTATGCCCATCTTGAACCCGCTCCTTCGAGCAGTCAGCAACTGGTTGCAGATACCGGTACTTACCGCTATGTAGTCGCTGGTCGAAGCGTTACTTTCACAGCATCTTCGACAACACTCCCACTCGACTCGGCAGCCTTCGACTTTTGTATACTAAGCTTGCTTCGGAGTAGACAAACTGCATCGCAGATATCAGTTTGGTTATTAAGTCGGCCAGCATGTCGAGAGTAAAGATGTACTCGAGAATCGCTTGACCATCTTCAACCTTTTCACGTACAAAATGGTTTTGAATGTCGATGTGCTTAGTTCGTTTATGAGCCTCCGGGTTCTTCGCTAGTGCAAACGGGCCTTGAATATCTTCATAAATCTTGACCGCTGTATCCGAGGACATCTCGCTTTACTCACACAAAAACGTCTTGAGCATATTGTTTCTTGCCTAGCCTCTGACAATGGTATGTATTCAGATTCCGTAGACGATAGTGCCACTATACGTTGCTCTTCCAGCTGACACATCCACCGCTCACCATAGAGGCGTAGCCGCTTGTACTCCTTCGCGACATTGTGTCTTCGGCCCATTCCGCATCCGAAAATATCCGCACCTTATCATGATTCGCTTCTTGAACTTCAATGCCATGCGTCCTTGTGCCTTGAATATACCTGAAGACTCTTTCGACACTTGCCAATGCGTCGGACATGGGTCTACTGCAAATTGGCTGAGTACTCTCACTGCCGCAGTAAGATTCGGACGCGTGCTGACCATACGGTACATCAGGCAACCAACAGCATTTCGATACGGCACACCGGACATAGTGTCACTGTGTTTGCATCCTCCTTCGCGCATGGACTTGGTAAGTCTGAGTCCCGGAACTTGCGGCGTCTTAACAGGCTTGCTCTTTACCACATTAGATCTGGTCAAAATCTCGCACGCGAACTTGGTTTGCCGCATCGTCTAAGTCCCGATCTTTAAATCTTGCTCAATCTCAATTTCAAGAAAGAAGTTAAGCTGCCCCAAATTCGTCATCTTAAAGTCGTTTGCTGAGTGCGTGCTTGTTTTTCTGGAGCATCTTGCTGGTATTGCAAGCCGTCGACGTAAAGCGCTACGAACATCATGTCTTGGCCATCCCGCTTCACGTACACGCAGTAATCACTTTTACACTTCTTGAATTCCAGTCCCAGCATATAGTCATCAATGGTCTTGTTCCACATGCAAAGCGATTGCTTTAACCCGTACAGTGACCGCTGTATCCTGCACATACAGTCCGGATTAGCCGTATTTGTAAAGCCATCAGGCTGCTCTATGTAGATATCTTCGTCAAGCTGACCGTTAAGAAACGCTGTCTTCACGTCCATCTGGTAAACCGCGAGTCTGTACTTGGTAGATAGACTGAGTAAGATCCGGATCGACGTAGAATTGGCCACAGGTGCAAACATTTCTTCATAGTCGATGCCAAGCTTCAGTGAAAAACAATTGGCCACCAAACGCGCTTTGTATCACTCGACTTCGCCGGCTTGATTCTCCTTAACACGAAGCACCCATCGATTGCCGATTGCCTTGCGTTCTTTTGAGAGGGGTACGAGCATCCATGTCTTGTTCTTTTGTAGCGAATACATTTCCAAATCGCATGCCTCCTTCCATTTAGCTTCGTCGTTGGATTCCATCGCCGAATTGAAGGTGGTCGGCAATTCTCCCACTGAAGCCACAACGTACGCAGCCTCGAAGTCTTGCACTGGGACTGACATTTCTTCAAGTGATTGGTATCGACTTTGTCGTTTAGATCTTGGCCTTTTATTTGCCTTTTCGAGCGATTAAGTCCGGTGGTGTTGCTTGTTGCCAGGATCAGCTTCTTCTATCTGCACGGATTCTTTAGCTCCGTAACTCGTTTGTTCATGCTGTGGGGAGTTCTGATCAGTCGCTTCATCATCATCTTGAGCAACAACTTCATTATGGCGACAGTCGCTCCTCCCGCTGTCGAAAGTATCTTCCATAAACTTTGCGTCGCGACTAATTAGCTCACGCCCACTTTCTATTTCTTCAAATCGATACGCTTTCTCATGCTCCGAGTAGCTGACCGAGCGTCAAACTTGCTGCGCTTTCCCTTCGGAATCGTAACAAAAGCATGACATCCGAAAACCTTATAATTCGTCAGCACCCGGTTTTCTTTTCATCCAAACTTGGTATGGCGATTTATCCATAGCAATACCTCACGTCGGGCAACGATTGCGAAGGAAAGCGAAGGTTATAACAGCCTCACCCCAATACGTCTTTGGTAGTCCAGCGTGCTCAATCATACATCTTGCACATTCCACCAGTGTCCGGTTCACGCGTTCAGTCACTCCATTAAGCTGTGGTGTATAAGGTTGCGTGAACTTCTGCTCGATACCACGTCGCTTGCAGAACTTGGCCATGTCACCCGATGTGTACTCACCACCATTATCGCAGCGAAGAGCTTTGACAACTTTGCCAGTCTGAGTTTCGGCAAACGCAACAAACTCGGCAAATTTGCCGGCAACTTCTGACTTGTTTCGCAGCAAAAATACCGCTGTAAAGTGCGAGTACTCGTCTGTGAAAGTGACACAATAGCGCTTGCCGCCAAAGTCGTCGACTGCATAGGTCCACACACATCACTGTATATTTCTTCCAACAGTTTCTTTGCATGATGAGGCGACTTTGGCATAAAACTCACTCGCGTTTGTTTGCCAAGCGCACAACCATCACACAGCTTCCACTGTTTGACGAAAGCAAGGTTAATGTCAACATTATAGTTTTTCTTGACGGTCCACTATGCCCAATGTGCCCAAGTCAAAAGTGCCAGAGGTACGAAGTGGTGTCCCCATGGCATCCCAACGAGCTTGTTACATTGGCTTCATTAGTGCTGACAGGCGTCATACACAGTTTATACAGCCCTTTGCCCTCGCGGGCTCCAAGCTTCAAATGTATTCCCTTTGCCTTAGCAAAAAGCCATCGGTTTCGAATGTGACTGGTCCAACATCCTTTGTGAAACATCCAACGGAGAAAAGGTTGCGCGATAGTTTTGGAATATGTCATACTCCGCGAAGCATGCCCTTCTTATTTCCGTGAGCCGTCTTCATAGCCATTACAATGTCACCAGTCCCGACCGCTTGAACAACACCGTCGTCTGCGAGATGAACGTCCACTGGGGAAGTATCCTTGTGATTCCTCACGAACTCTTTCGAAAAAGTCATGTGCTGCGTTGCACACAAGTCAACAAGCCATACGCAACTCGACTTGGTGGTGCTTGAGTTTCCACCAACCGAGAAGAGAAAATCAACAGAGTCGACTTCGCTCTGCGCGATATTTGCACGCTGTGCCGGCCGTTGCCAATCTGCGCTCTCACGGACTCTCACGGGGCACTTAGCGATCCAATGCCCGCGTTCCCCACAATAATGGCACGCACTGCTGGCTTAGCAGTCGCTTGGCGTCTCTTGCCCCGTATGTCATAAACGCTCGTCCTTGTCCGTGCGCGGCATCATCGATGCCGCCACCTTGTTCCTTGCGTTTCATTTCTTCCTGTAATAGACGCGACGTCACAAGTTCCCATGTTAGCGTGTCAGAGCGAGACTCCAACGCCGTGGTGAGGAACTGGAACGAATCACACAGACTTCCAAGAAGCGTGATTACCAGTTCGTCCTCACTCACCGGGGCGCCCACCGCGTCAAGCTGCTCAGCCAACGACTTAAGCATGTTGATGTGCTCTAGCACACCGTCGCCATCCTCCATCATCGTCGTGAAGAATCTGCGACGAAGGAAGAGCTTGTTCGCCAGGCTCCTCTTCTCGAATCGTCCCTCCATTCATGACCATGCATCATACGCATCCTCGGCCGAGCGAACTAGCGGCAGCTGCGAGTCCTCCATCGCAAGACACGCTCGCAACTTCTTAGAGGTCGCGCTCCTCCAACAGCATTCGCATCTTGAACTTTCACGTATGGAGGTTCGTTCCGTAGAACTTGTTGATTTGGCTCGGCGTGGCGTCCATGGTGGCGGCGAAGGCTCATAACCTAGTGAAGAAAGGTCACTTGAGCTGTAGATGGCAAAATGCAAAGTGAATATATTTAAGGCCCTTAGTTCGCAGACCCACTTGCTACATCTAAGCCACTCATTTACTATGTAATAGGCTCACTATACTATACTGGCTTTAAGATATACTTCAAGCCAATAAAAAAGCATACCAATCCTGACGTGTCACTGTGTACCGGCACCTACCGTTACTCCACTGCTGTGCGAGGCGCGCCTGCAATCGCAATCTTGGCAACACAATACTGTTGTCGAGGCGTCGTATCTTCATCACCTGGTCGAGGCGTTCCTTTGACACCATCTTCGGCAACAGCGACAGCGACAGTGACGTCATGGATAGGGGGATGTACAGGCGCACGCAAGATGATTGTGCCCGCATGGGAAGATGATTGCGCCCGGACGGTAAGTCATTCTACTTGGCTTAGATTAATGGTTGGCTTATAGATAACGAATAGTTGCAAACTAAGAACCTTGTAAATATATTCACTTTGCATTCTACCATCTAGTGCTCACTTCGATTTATTCAATAGGCAGTGGCTAAAACGCTTGGATCGCGGATCTTCTGTAACTTGTTCCAGCGACTGCGCACGCTGGTGTCGCTTGCCTAAAGTCAAACTTTCCCACCGAGTCTGCCACCTCTAATCCGTCTCGTCATTTGGTGTTGCATCCTGCTGTAGCTCTTCGTCATCTTGAATAACAACTTCATCACAGCCGTATTTAAGTCTTCCAGCGTCAAAGGTGTCCTCCACGAACTGTGCGTTTCGACTTACAAACACTCGACCGCTTTGAATTGTTCCGAAACGATACGCTTTCTCGTGCTCGCTGTATATAAGAAGCCGAACAAGCATCAAACTTGGACCGCTTTTCTTTCGGCACATGCACGTAAGCATGACAACCAAAGACTTTAAGGTTGGCCAAAAGAGTTTTTTTGCTAGTCCAAAGTTGATGTGGCGACTTGTCGTGGCTAATAGCACGTGCTGGGCACCGGTTTTGAAGAAAAGTTGCGGTCATCACAGCCTCACACCAATATGCTTTATTAAGACTAGCATGCTCGAGCATACACCGAGCACACTAACCAAAGTTCGGTTCATGTGCGCGGCGACACCATTAAGCTGAGGGGTATACGGAGGCGTGAACTTCTGCACAATGCCACGGTCAGCACAAAACTTGGCCATCGCTCCTGATGCGTACTCGCCACCGTTGTCGCTTCGAAGCAGCTTGATCCGCTTATTCGTTTGCTTTTCAGCACGAGCAACAAACTTAACGAACTTCTCAGGAACTTCCCACTTGTTTCGAAGCAAGCAAACTGCGCAGAAGTGCGACTTGTCATCTATGAAAGTGACGAAATATTGCTTACCACTGTGTGTTCGGGTCCGCATTGGACCACATACATGACTGTGAATGACGTCTAGCACATCTTTTGCTCGGTTTGGCGAGGACTTCATGTATGATGCTTGGGTTTGCTTTTCCAATGCACACCCATCACAAAGCTCCCACTGCTTTACTGACGTAATGTCAATGCCAGTGCCGTAACCCTCTTTGACGATGGCTTCTAAGCCGCCATGGCCAATATGACCAAGTCAAAGGTGCCAGAGGTACGAATTGGTGTCCCCAACGCAGCTTTTCGAGCTTGCCATATTGACCTCGTCTGTCTTCAGTGGCGTCATGCAAAGCTTAAGCAAGCCTCTGCCTTGACGTTCGCCAAGTTTCATTTTGCTTGTGCAAAGCAGCCGTCGCTTTCGAACGTGACTGGACCCACGTCTTTCGTAAAGCGTCCAACGGAAAATATGTTCCGCGTTAGCTTCGGGATATGCCACACGTTTGTAAGCACCCCTTCTTTCACTCCACGCGAAGTCGTCATTGACATTGTGATGTCACCGGTTCCAATCGCCTGAACCACTCCGTCGTCCGCGAAATGCACGTCAATAGGTGCAATCTTGGTATAGTTTTTCATGTATTCATTTGTGAGGGTCATGTGCTGCGTCGCACCTGAGTCGACCAGCCACACGTTGTTTTTCTTGACCGCTCCCACACTACCGCCAAACGAAAAGAGGTAGTCGCCAGAGTCTTCTTCACTTTGTGCTACGTGAGCTCGTTGCGGTTTCTGCCGCTCCGGGTTCTCGCGGACTCGCATTGGGCACTTGGCAAACCGATGTCCTTGCTCCCCACAGTAATGACATGCGCTTGTCTCAAAAGGAGCTTGCCGTCCCTTGCGCCGTCTGTTATCGCTTGTCATAAACGCTTGGACTTGGCCTGACGCGCTGCCTTCAGCACTGCCGCCTTGTTCTTTGTGTTTCATATACTCATGTAATAGCTGCGACGTCACCAGCTCCCACGTGAGTGAGTCGGCTCTAGACTATAACGCCGTGATAAGAAACCGGTACGACTCGTCAAGGCTGGCAAGAAGCGTGATCACCAAGTCCGCCAGCGTTTGATCTTGTTGGTGTGCTGCAACACATCATCACCTTCGTCCATCATCGTCCTGAAGAAGATTCGACGAAGAAAGAGCTTGTTCGCTGCACTCTGTTTCCCGAAGTGCTCTTCTAGACGCGACCATGCATCCTGCGCACCTTTCGCCGACCGTACCAGCGGTAGCTGAGGGTCCTCCATGGCAAGGCAGATGATGGCCATAGCCTTGCGGAACTTGCGCTTGTACGTGCTTAAATCCAACTGCGAAAGACAGTGCTCGTACTTGATCTCACCGCTCGTGACCTCCCACAGAGCGCGCTCTTTCAGCACCATTTGCATCTTAAACTTCCACGTATGGAAGTTCGTTCCGTCGAACATGTTGATACGCGACGTCCATGGCGGGGGCTTGGTCGTTGTTAGAGAACAGAGCAGAGTGTGCGGGGCTTGGGCTCATAACCTATTATATTAGTTGAAGTGAGCACTAGATGGTAGAATGCAAAGTATATATATTTATAAGGTCCTTAGTCCGCAAG
The DNA here is from genome assembly GCA_003676415.1 of Plasmopara muralis. Lineage (NCBI taxonomy): Eukaryota > Oomycota > Peronosporomycetes > Peronosporales > Peronosporaceae > Plasmopara > Plasmopara muralis. The sequence continues at coordinate 7,218 of RCHQ01000310.1, forward strand.
TATTTGCAACCTCTTAGCCGATCATTAATCTAAGCCAATAGAGCGATTTACCATCCAGGCGCAATCATCTTCTCATCCGGGTGCAATCATCTTGCGTGCGCCTGTACATCCCTGTATCCATGACGTCACTGTTGCTGTCGCAACGTTGACCGGTATCGATAACGGTATCTTGCCGGTACAACACTGCTGGTCGAGGCTTCGTATCTTCAACAGTATCTTCAACAAAGTCAAGCTTGAATATTGCGAGATCTCGGTAATGCTGGCAGACACCATGACAAAGGCACTTCCAAGACCACGTCATACTGACCTTATGAGGGCTCTCGGAATTCACGCGTGCTCGTATTGAGGGGGAGTTTTAAGGAAACCAATTTTCTTCGATTTTATTCCAGTTTTCAAGGCTGTCCAATGCGAGCGGCTGTCCGACGATTCAAACAAACAACGATGGCGTCATGGACAGACATATGGACAGGCGCACTCAAGATGATCGCGCCCGGATGGTAAGTCCTTCTGATTGGCTTGGATAAATGAATTGCTTAGATGTAGCAAACTAGTTGCGAACTAAGGACCTTATGAATACACTCATTTTGAAATCTTCTTTCTTCCTCAGAAGTGTCTCCGCTCAGTTTTCCCTCGCGCAAGCTCTTCACTATACGCCTTATCTCTATGCCTTCGCTTTGCTCACCCTTCCAACACAGATACCGGTACTTACCGATATGTAGTCGCTGGTCGAGGCGTTTCTTCGCCAGCTTCATCGACAACACTCCCACTCGACTCGACAGCTTTTTGTGCTTGAATGCCAAGCATGCTCCGAAGTTTGCAAATTTGCGTAGCTGGAAAGACTTCGTCATGATGTCGGCCAGCATATCTTGAGTTGGACAGTACTCGAGCACCACTTGATTGGCTTCAACCTATTCGCGCACAAAGTGGTGTCGAATGTCGATGTGCTTAGTGCGCTTGTGAAACTCCGGGTTCTTGGCCAGCGCGATCGAGCCTTGGCTGTCTTCATAGATCTTGATCGCATCGTCGCTCCTCATTTTGCTGAGTTCGCACAGAGAAGTCTCAAGCCACACTGCTTCTTGTATAGCCCCTGAAAGCGCCATATATTCGACTCCTGTCGATGAAAGTGCTACCGTCCGCTGTTTCTTGTTTCGCCAGCTGATACATCCGCCATTTAGCTTGAACAAATATCCGCTTGTGCTTCTGCGAGACTCAATGCCTCCAGCCCAATCTGCATCTACAAAGCCCATTAGCTTAGCGGTGCCATCACGTGTAAAATCGAGTCCAAATGCTGGTGTTGCTTGAAGATACCGCAGTACGCGGTTGAGAGCTTGCCAGTGTGTTGGACAGGGATCAGACGCAAATTGACTGAGAACACCCACTGCCGCAGCGAGGTCCGGACGCGTCGCCACCTTTAATACATGATAGCTCCGACAGCCTTTCGGTAAGGCACGTTATTTACTGTCTTTTATTGTTTGCAGCCTCCCTCGCACATGTTCTTCTTAACTTAAGTCCAGGGTCTTGTGGCGTCCTCACAGGCTTACTGTCATGCATGCCAAATTTGATCAATATTGACTTCAGGAAATTTGTTTGCCGCATCATCACTTGGCCAGCTTTGTGGTCGCTTTCAATCTCTACACCGAAAAATACTTGAATTCACCAAAATCTGTCATCTCAAACCGATCGCACAGCATACGCTTAGTCGACTCGAGGAGCTCTTCGTTGCCACTCGCGATGATGAGGTCGTCAACGTAAAGAACCACAAAAGCCACCATTCCATTTGACGTACACACAATGGTCTGAGTCGCACTTGCTAAAATCAATCTTGAGCATGAAATCATCAATGGTTTAATTCCACATGCGTGGTGACTGTTTTAAGCCGTACAACGATTGCTTAAGCTTGCATACGTAGTCGGGGTGAGCTGCGTCAACGAAATCGTCCGGCTGTGCCATACAGATGTCTTCATCGAGCATACCGTTTAGAAACGCTGTCTTCACATCCATTTGGTGAAGCGAAAGATTATTGCTGACTGCCAAACTCAGTACGATCCGAATCGAGGTGAACTTGGCCACAAGTGCAAAAGTTTCGATGCCAAACTTTTGCGAAAAACCTTCTGCAACCAGTCGAGCCTTGTATCGCTCAACTTGGCCATCCTGGTTTTCTTTGACACGAAACACCCATCTGCAGCCGATCGCTTTGCGTCCTTTTGGCAGTTGTACAATATCCCAGGTGTCATTCTTCAACAGTGAGTCGCACTCCGAGTCGCATGCTTCTTTCCATTTGCTTGCGTTCTTGGATTCCATAGCCGACTCAAACGTAGTTGGTATATCTCCCCCTAAATCCATGACGTATGCAGCTTCAAAGCTTGAGCCAACTTGAGCTGCTGCTGACATCTCATCAAGGCTTTGGTTTTTGCTAGACCGAGAAGAACGCGTGCTGTGCTGTACAAATCTCTGGTCTCAGTGGCCTTCTCCAACGAATCCGTTCGCTGGTGTCTCTTATTACCATTCTCATCGTTTTATTCCATTTCAGCATCACCGTTATGGTCTTGATCCTTATGCTGCGATTTCTCATCTGTTGCAACTTCATCATGTATGTAAACTTCTTCCTGACAATAATTACGCTTTCCGATGTCGAAAACGTCTTCCATGAATTGCGCGTCCCGGCTTACCAGCACATGACCACTCTTGAGTTCCTCGAACCGATATGCTTTTTCATGATCCGAATACCCGATAAATCGACAGCGTACCGATTGGGCATCAAACTTTGCGCGCTTTTCCTCGGAAATTGTCACATACGCATGACAGTCAAAGACTCTCAGGTTTGCAAGTAATGGCTTCTTTCTTGTCCAAGCTTGATATGGCGAAATGTCTTGGCTGAGAGCACGCGTTGGACACCGATTTCGAAGAAACATTGCAGTCATGACTGCTTCACCGCAGTACACCTTCGACAATCCGGCATGCTCCATTATGCAGCCTGCACATTCCACTAATGTTCTGTTCATTCACTCCGCAACTCCGTTTAGCTGAGGAGTGTAAGACGGCGTAAATTTCTGCACGACTCCATCATTGCTGCAAAACTTGGCCATTTCGCTCGAAGTGTACTCTCCGTCATTATCGCTGCGAAGCGTTTTTACTCGCTTTCCAGTTCGGTTTTAAGCAAGAGCGACAAAATTTACAAATTATGCGGCTACGTTCGACTTATTTCGTAGCAAGTACACCATTCAGAAATTTGACTTGTCATCAATAAATGTAACAAATTAACGCATTCCACCAAAAGTCGGTGTCTTCATCGGCCCGCACACGTCGTTGTGAATTACCTCAGGCACATTCCTTGAACAGCTTGGTGACAAATCTGAGAAACTCACTCTCTTTTGCTTACCGAGTGAACACCCGTCAAACTTCTTCCACTGCTTGACTGAATCCATGTCAAGTCCATAGCCAATCTTTTTCTTTATCATGGTGTCGAGATATCCATAGCTAATATGACCAATTCGAAGGTGCCAGAGGTGTCCCCATGGCATCTTGACGGAATTATCACATTAGCCTCATCCGGAAGAAGCGGTGTCATGCAGAGCTTGAACAAGCCTTTGCCTTCGCGAGCACCGAGCTTCCACTTGACACTTTTTGTCATAGCAAAACAACTTTCATTTTCATACGTCACGGCGCCAACATCCTTCGTGAATCGGCCGACTGAAAAATAAATTTCGAGAAAGCTTTGGGATATACCACACACCAGTAAGTAATCCTTTCTTTATACCATGTGGAGTCTGCATCGACATCACGATGTCACTCGTTGCGACCTTTGTCGCTCACCATTTTCGCAAATTCGAACAGGACACTTGACTATCCAATGTCCTTGTTCCCCGCAGTAGTGGCACGCGCTGACCTTTTGTATTGGTCGCCCACCCTTACGCTTGCTGTAGTCATTCGCCAAAGTTACTTGCCCTTGACCATGCGCAGCTCAATCGGCCCCAATACCTTGTTCCTTTCGCTTCATGTCTTCATGCAATAGTCTAGATGTTACGAGTTCCCAAGACAGCGAGTCTGATCTTGCCTTCAAAGCTGTTATGAAAAATGCAAATGACTCACTCAAACTCCCAAAAAGCGTGATCACCACAACATTCTCTGTTACCAGAGCCACTGCGTCGAGCTGTTCCGCTAGAGTCTTCATCTTGTTAATACGCGCGAGCATATCATCACCTTCGTTCATCTTGGCCGTGAAGAAACGACGACGAAAAAAGAGCTTGTTCGCGAAGCTCTTCTTCTCGAAATGGCCTTCGAGCCACGACCATGCATCATGCGCTTCATTTGCCGAGCGCTTAAGAGGCGGCTGCGAATCTTCCATCGCAAGACAGACGATCGCAAGCGCCTTTCTTGACTTGCGCTTAAACGTCAACTGGTCCAAGGCTGTAGTCAAGTCCTCTATCGTGACCTCCCCACTCGCTACCTCCCAAAGGTCCCGCTCCTCAAGCACCATCTGCACCTTGAACTTCCATGTGTGGAAGTTTGTTCCGTCAAACTTGTTGATGCACGAGTTGGTGGTGGTTGCGATGTCCATAGCGAAAGCGTAGTCGGTGTCGGGGGCAGAGTTGGCGGAGCTTGGGCTCATAACCTGTTGAAAAGTAGCACTTAAACTGTATATTGCATGCTACATCTAAGCCATTTTTCCAAGCCAATCAGAATGACTTACCATGCAGGTGCAATTATTTTCCCATCCTAAAATCGAACTTATGCTCATCTTGAATCCGCTTCTTCAAGCCCTTATCAACTGATTGCAGAGACCGGTACTTACCGCTATGCAGTCGCTGGTCGAGGCGTTTCTTCGCCAGCAGCTTCGACAACAGTTGGTTTGAGTAACATTGTCATGACTATGACAACTCCGCGCGGGATGAAGGAATGTTTGCTTACGAACGTGAGGCATATCTCCAAGCTTTCGCGCAATTTGTGTTCCGTCGGCCGTTTTACTAAGCGGTAACGTTTGAGAGCGATGGATGCTACGCGCAAGCAAAGGGCTTTCGTTGAAAACTTGGCTTCCGAAAAGGTAAAGGGCTGTTTAAGTTGTGCATGAGGCCAACTATTATGCACGAGGCTAATATGACAAGTTCGTCAAAATGTCATGGGGACACCACTTCGTACCTCCCGCACCTTCGACATGGTCACATTGGCCATGCAGGCCTAGATGCCATTATCAAAAAAGGTTATGGCACTAAAATTGACTTGACTTCGGTGAACCAGTGGGAGCTCTGCAAGGGTTGCGCGCTTGGTAAACAGACAAGGGTGAGCTTTATGAAGTCATCCCCAAGTCGCTCCAAAGAAAAGCTGTAAGTCATACACACTGACTTTTGTGGGCCGATGCAAATTCCAACATTCGGTAGAAAGCGCTATTTCGTCACGTTTATCGACGAAAAATCGCATTTTTGCGTTGTTTTTCTGCTGAAAAGCAAATCTGAGGTGGCCGACAAGTTTGTCAAATTCGTTGCATTGGCCGAGACTCAGACAATCAAGCGTGTCAAGACACTTCGATATGACAATGGTGGCGAATATACTTCTGAAGCAATGACCAAGTTCTGTGCAAACCGTGGCATTATTCAAAAATTTACGCCCTCATACACTCCTCGGCTGATTTGGGTAGACGAACGGATAAATCGTACGCTTGTGGAATGCGCCCGCTGCATGATGGAACATGCTGGCTTATCTAAGTCATACTGGGGCGAAGCATTGATGACAGCTACAATTCTTCGGAAGCGGTGTCCAACGCGTGCTGTCAGTCACGATAAGTCGCCGCACCAAGTTTGGACAGGCAAGAAACCCCTGCTAGCGAATCTCAAGGTATTCGGCTGCCACGCGTACGTTCAAATTCCAAAGGATAAGCGGTCCAAATTGAACGCTCGATCAGTACGCTGTCGTTTTTTTTCGGATATTCAGAGCTTGAAAAAGCGTACCATTTTCAAGAAGTGGATAATTCGTTTGTTGGTAAGCCGCGATGCGCAATTTATGGAAGACGACTTTGATGGTGGAAGACAGAAGTCCAAGAGTGAAGTTATCGTTCAAGATGATGAAGTAAGTGATGATTGTTCGCAGCCCGATGACACCGACTACGAAAATGAAGAGACGACTCAAGGCAATATGTTTGAGCCAGGCAGCAAGCGACACCAACGAACTCAGTCGCTAGAACAAGCTGCAGGCATTCCACGACCCGAGCGCCCCAGCCGGTATCAGTCGCTGGATGAGATGTTTGCAACGGCACAAGACTTTGAGGCTGCTTTCGTCGTTGATACAGTGGGAGAAATGCCGATCACGTTTAAGTCGGCGATGGAAGCAAACGAAGCAGCCAAGTGGAAAGCTGCATATCGGAAATGGAGTCGCTTCGAAAGAGGAAACCTGGACGCTTGCGCCGCTGCCTCAAGGACGTAAATCGATTGGGAGTAGATGGGTGTTTCGAGTCAAGACAAAGAAGGCTGGCCAAATCGAGCACGTCTGGTGGCAAAAGGCTTTTCACAAAAACATGGTATTGACTAGGGGAGACCTTTGCACCCGTTGCCAAGTTTACTTCGATCAGGATTCTGCTCAGTTCGGCGGCCAAGTACAGTTTTACTGTTCACCAAATGGATGTGAAAACGGCTTTCCTAAATTGCTTGCTTGATGAGGAATTCTACATGGTGCAGCCGGATGGATTCAGCAACGACATTCACCCAGACTATGTGTGCAAGCTTCAGCAATCATTGTATGGACTCAAGTAGTCGCCTCGAATGTGGAACAAGACAATCCTTGAATTCATGCTTGGAATGGACTTCAAGAAGTGCGAGTCAGATCACTGCGTCTATATGAAGCGTTACAGTCAAGTTATGATCTTTGTTGCGCTTTACGTCGCCGACTTGATTCTCGCAAGCAGCTGCGACAAGATGCTCCAAGACACCAAGCGAGCGCTCAGCAATCTTCTCGAAATGACCGACATAGGCAAACTCAGCTACTTTTTTGGAATAGAGATTATGCAAGACACCGAAAGCGGGACAGTCATGATGCAACAGACCAAATTTACGAGCGGCATCCTTCAGAAATTCAAGATGGACAGCAGCAAGCCCACAAGATCCAGGCCTCAAGCTGACCAAGTCAATGTGTGAAGGTGGCTGCAAACACGATGTGACAATGGCGGATGTGCCGTATCGGAAGGCTGTGGGCTGCCTCATGTATCTTATGGTCGGCACACGTCAGGACCTTGCAGCAGCAGTGGGAGTGCTCAGCCAGTTTGCTGCGGACCCGTGTCCGACACATTGGCAAGCTCTTAAAAGGGTTCTTTCACTACATCCGAGGCACAAAGACGCACGGTATCGAGGATCGAGTAAGCCTCAATAAAGGTCTCCAAGGATACTCGGATGCGGACTGGGCCGGGGATACCGGATCAAGAAGAGCAAGTGGCTATGCATTCATGATGAACGGAGGGTGTGTCAGCTGGAAGAGCAAGAAACAGCGGACAGTGGCGCTATCGTCGACAGAGGCTAAGTACATGGCGCTTTCGAAAGCAACACAAGAGGCAGTATGGCTCAAAGTGTTGCCATGTGAGCTTGGCGAGATGGCGCAAAAGAAAGCGGGAAAGATCAACGAGGACAATCAAGGTTCCATCGCGTTGGCCAAGAATCCTGAATTTCACAAGCGCACCAAGCATATCGACATCCGCTACCACTTCGAGCGTGAGAAAGTAGAAGACAGTCAAAGTATGCTGCAGTATCGTCCGACGCACGACATGTTCGCTGACATCATGACCAAGCCAATTACTGCTGTGCAGCTTCAAAATTTCCGGAACAAGTTGGGCATCAAGTCACCAAGTGCTGACGAGTCGAGTGGGAGTGTTGCGAAGATTGCGATTGCAGGCGCGCCTCGCCCAGCCTTGGATTATCGGTAGTAACCGGTACACAGTTCTCCGACGAACAAATTTTGCGAACATACGAAGATGACACGTCAGGATGGGTATGCTTCTGATTAGCTGAAAACATGTCTTAAAGCCAGTAAAGTATAGTGAGCCTAGTACATAGTAAATGAGTGGCTTAGATGTAGCAAGTGGTTCTGCGAATTAAGGACCTCAAATCTATTACCTTTGCATTTTGTCAACTCGTGCCCAAGCAACATCTTCAATTTGGCCAACTTCACTTCGATGCGTGTTTTTCTATGTCTGGCAGCCAAGTACAGCCTTACTGTGCATCAAATGGATGTCGAGACTGCGTTTTTGAACGGGCTTTTCGATAGCAGTAGCCGCGTATGTGGAACTTGACTATTAACGACATTATGCTTTCACTCGATTTCAGGAAATGCATGTCCAACCACTGCATCTACTTCATGCGTGATGGTCTTGGAAGTCGGTTGAGTACTGGACGAGAAAGGAAAAGCATAGGAGTGCGAAGGAAGTCTACACTTTTCAAGTGAGACGACTGTGCAGGAGAAGAAGCATTTGGAGGTGAATATATTTGTGGGTTTTGCTAAAGCTACCTGATTTATATGTAGTTCACATGTAAATCGTACAAAGGTCATTCAATCATCTCATGCGTCCAATCATCGATTAAAAACGCCGCAATTACGCTGGATCGACTTGGACAGGTTTACGGTTAGTTTATCGGTACTTCAACCGTCAACGCCCCCTCAATGCAACCACGCGTGGATGCCGAGAGCTGCCGTCATGTCCGTGTGACGTGGTCCTGGTAGAGCCTTGGTCATGATGTCCGCGAGCATGATGGCTGTCTCGCAGTATTCCAGCTTGACTTCACCGCGTTTGACTTCACCACGGATGTGATGATACTTGATGTCGATGTGCTTGGCACGTCCATGGTTCACTGGATCTTTCGTCATCTTGGTGTACGACTGATTGTCTTCGAAGATCTTGAGTTCCGGCGTGGTCTCATTCACAGCCGTCAAAATCTCGTGCACGAAATGATGACTCCACTTGCCTTCTTGTACAGCCAGACTCAAAGCGATGTACTTCGCTTCACTGGTTGAGAGCGACACACTTGACTGCTTCTTGCTTCCCCAACTGATGGGTGCGTCCATCAAAATGAACGCGTAGCCCGAAGTCGACTTGCGGTCCGAGTGGTCGCCTGCCCAGTCTGCATCCGAGTATGCGCGAAAGTCCACCTTGTTCCGGGCCTAGAACAGAGTCCATGCGGCTTGGTGTCTCACCATCCTCAAGTGGCACTGTTTGCATCGTTCTTGCGGGAGATTGATGCGAGCGATACACTTCTTGATTCCTTCGAGGTAGCGGAGAGCTCTCTTGACTGCAGTCTAATGCTCGTCCTGAGGGCTCTTTATAAACCGCGACGCATATCCAACGGCAAAGGCGATGTCCGGGCGAGTCGCTGTCTTTAGATGCATGATGCTTCACGGAACGGAACGCTTGTTGCTGTTGGCTTGTCACTTGGAACAAGTCGAGTACTTGAATCCACCGGGCTTACAAAGGGCTTGCTGTCGTGCATGCCAAAGCGCTTCAGTATGTCTTCGATGTAGCGCCGCTGGCGCACTGTCACACTGCCGTCAGGTTTTTTCATCAGGTCCATACCCAGGACGAACACGCATTCACCGCTGTCCGTCATCTCGAAGCGCGTCTTCAAGTCATTCTTGGTACGCGCAATAAGGTCGGTCGAGCTCCTGTGACGAGTACATCGTCGACGTAAACCAGACGCAGTACGCAGTGGACATCCACACAGGCAGGAAACGAAAGCTGAAATTTGGAAGCCGATGCAGCACACAAATTTGCCAAAGGTCTCGTTCCAAACCCGCGAGGCTTGCTTGAGTCCATAGATGACCTTAATAAGCTCGAGACAGTCGAAGTCATCATCGAGCTCAACTCGTTCCGGCGTTGCGCAAAACACTTGCTCCTTCATGACGTCGTACAAGAATGCTATCACCACATCCAGTTGGTCAAGATGCCACTTAAAGTACTTGGCGATCGCAATGACCATTCGAAAGGTCACATACTTGATAACAGGCGAGAATGTCTCCGTGCAGTCGATGCCGTACTTTTGCTTGAACCCTTTTGCAACGAGGCGCGCTTTATACTTCTCAATCGATCCATCAGCTTTGCGCTTGATCTTGAATACCCATTTATCGCCAATGGCGCGTTGTCCATTCGGTAGTTTTGCCGCTCGAAATACTCGACAAAGTCGCATCTTTTTAAGCTCTCCTTGAATGGCTTTGCGCCGGTGCACCTGTTCCGGTCCATTAACTGCGTCTTGATAGGTCGTTGGCTCGGAAAGGTCAGTAATTTCCACATTCTTGGTGCTTGCTCGCCATGATCCATTCGCTGGAGATGTACCGTCTCGGTAAACTTGGCTTTCTTTTTCTTCTTCATCCACCGTAGTGAGCACGCCTGGTCGGCGTTTAGCTTGAGGCTGAACGAGATCTTCGAGCCACTAGCTTCTTCTAGACCAATGTTTTGACGTATTTGAGATCCTGTTGCGCGAGCTTGAGTGGTTGGGCTTGCGCTTTCCTGTGTATTTGAACTCCGTCGACTCTGAATGAGCTGAAGAGGACGAAGGAGAAGAATCGAAGAGTCTGCGCGGAGGAGAACCGGAGCGAAGACACTTGAGCGAGAGAATGAATATTTAGAAGTGATTGATTTATTTAGGCTTACACTTAACTTCTCGTAACCCCTCATTCTACATAACGTAATTACCTTAAACCGTAAAAAAAAACTATGTCAGACCGCGGTTCGGATTGGACCGGGTTGGGTGTATACGTTACCTGAAACCATAACCCTTAATACACCCATTCAATGCAAACACGCATGTATGCCCAGCGTTTCTATCAAGTCTTTGTGGAGCGGTCCCGATAGTCCCTTCGTCATGATGTCCGCCAGCATTATCGCAATCTCGCAGTACTCCAATTTCACTTCACCGCGCTTGACCTCATCACGAATGTGGTTATACTTGATGTCGATGTGCTTGGCCCGACTATGATTTACCGGATTCTTCGTCATCTTGATACATGACCGGTTGTCTTCCATGATCTTGAGCTCGGGCTCCGACTTGTCCATCGCTGCAGCTAGAGTCTTGCAGAGTAGACGATGCACCCATTTGCCTTCTTAAATCGCAAGACTTAGCGCGATGTACTCCGCTTCGCTTGTAGACAGCGACACATTTGACTGCTTCTTGCTTTCCCAGCTCACAAGAGCACCCATCAGCATAAACACATAGCCCACAGTTGACTTGGGGTCAGCATAATCTCCGGCCCAGTCTGCGTCAGAGTATCCACGAAAGTCCACCTTGTTGCCGAGCTTGAAGCAAAGACCGTGTGACTTGGTTCCTTGCAGATAGCGTAGAATGCGCTTAACTGCAATCCAGGTCTCGGCTTGTGAATTCTCCATGAAGCGCGAATCGTAGCCAACAGCAAAAGCAATGTCTGGACGTTCGTGGTCGTCAAGTGCATGGGAGCATCCACTACTTCACGAAATGGAGCGTCGACCTTGGATGTTGAATTGCTCGAAACAAGTTGGAGACTGATGTCCGTCGGACTCGTCACAGCCTTGCAGTCGTCCATGCCAAAATTGTCATCCACGTAACGTCGCTGGCATAGAGTCACGCTGCCGTCAGGGTTGCCCACTCAAAAGAACGCACCGTCGTCTCGAAGCGCGTTTTAAAGTCATTTTTGGTCCGCGCGATCAGTTCACTCGAGCTACCAGTCACATCATTGACGTGCACCAACAAAATTACGCACTTGCCGTCTGTAACTTTGATGTATAAGCATGGGTCGAATTGGGACACTTGGAAACCGATCGAACATACAAACTCGTCAAAAGTCTCGTTCCACACGCGCAAAGCTTGCTTCAGGCTGTAAAACACCTTCAATACTCCAAACATTTGTAGTCACCGTCATAACGCCATACAGGAACGCCGTCACCACATCAAGTTGATCGAGAGGTTGTCCAGAGTTCTTGGTCAAGCTGATCACCATTCGCAATGTCACATACTTGACAACGGGCGGGAACGTTTCGGTGTAATCGATGCCGTACTTTTGCTTGAACCCTATAGCCACGAGACGCGCCTTGTCCTTCTTGATCGATCCGTCGGCCTTGCGGTTGATCTTGAACACCCACTTAGTTCCAATAGTTTGCTGTCCGGTGGGCAGTTTAGCAGCTCGAAACACACCACGAAGGAGGACCAAGTCCAGTTCTGCATTGATCGCCTTACGCCAGTGAACTTGGTCAAGCTCGCTAACAGCACCTTGAAGTGTCGTTGGCTTTGACAGTCGCCGGCTTCGACCGCTTTGGCACTTGCTCGCTAAAAGACAGGAGGGGTAGAGTCATCACCCGATGTGGCTTTCTCTTCCTCATCACGGAATAACGTGACGTCCGCTCGACTGATCTGCGCTTGGCTCGACGTTTGATAGACCCCTCAGGAGCACTTCCCTCTTTAAGTTCAATTCCGTGAAGCTCATGGTTGGTGCTTGTCGAGTCGCGATAAGTATATCTCACACTTGTACGCTCCTTGCGCTTTCCTGCCTGCTTAAAGATCATTGTGAGTTGCATCCGGAATACTGATGCTTAGCGAGTCGAGGTCGAAATTATCATGGTCATCGTTATGATCACCAATCTCATATCCGAGACGCCGAAACTTGATTCGTCGAAGGTGATATCGCGAGTAATCAGCACTTGCCCAGCATTAATGTGAAAAACGTGTAAGCCTTGGGCACCTCTTCGTAACCCACTAAAATTCCTGCACGAACCTTGGGGTCCTACTTGAGCCACTTTTCTTTTGGAGTGAAAATGCATATCCAGCACCCAAAAACACGCATATGCTTGACGCTTGGTTTAAATTTGTGCACGATCTCAGAAGGATTTTTGTCGTTGATCACGGGCAACGAAAGGCGATACTTGATGTAGATGGCCACCATAGCAACTTCACCCCAAGAACACTTGTCCGACTTGGCATGGTGCGATATGCTGCGGCCAATTGTGACGATGGTTCGGACGGCGCGCTCCGCTATGCCGGTGGCTGGATGTGCGTATGGCACGGTGATTTGCTGTTCGTTACCTTCATCTTCGTAGAAAAATTTGGAGCGATCTAGTTGCAAACTCGCGGGCTCCGTCGTGTCGTACAAACTTGACCTTCTTGCCGAACTGCGTTTGCACCATCAAGATGTACTTCTTGACACAAATCTCGCTCTCAGACTTGGCACGCAGGTAGAAACCCTTCATGCACCCGCTAGCTTTATCCACGATCAGCAAGAGATACTTGCTCCCGCCGAGAGACTTTGTCTCCATGGGCCCACGGATATTGAAGTGGAGCAGCTTAAATGCGTCATAGCTGCGCTAGTCCCGGTTGCTTAGGAATGGTTTTGAGCCACCTCTCCTTGCTGACACCCTCGGCATGCACTTGATCCAATCGAGTTAATAGGTAGGTTTGCAACCTTAATCATATTTGTAGTCACCATTTTGCGAAGCACGTCGACTGGAGCATGCCTATCCGAGCGTGCAAGTTGGCACCCCAGTTTCCTCGTGTAGTCGCATTTGCCGAGCGCTGTGCCGTGCGAAGCCAATACAGTCCATCCACAAGGTCTGCTGTGGCCACCACTTGATGCAAAAATCTCGCGCAATGTGCATGTGTGCGCCATCAAACACCACTTTGAATTTGCCACTCTTGTTGATCTGTGACACAGACAGCAAGTTTTGTTCATCGTCGACACGTATACTGCATCTTTGATCACGATGTCGCGTTCTTCACCATCGGACAGAAACACTCGTTCAATGATGGTGCCAACGTCCTTGATCTCGGCCTTGTTGCCGTCAGCCACCGATAGCTCGCCTTTATCTTGCTCATTCAGCATGACAAACTTGGCCTTGTTGTTGCAGATATGGTGCGTAGCACCGCTGTCGATCGCCAAACTCAACCAAAGTTCGGTTCATGCGCTCGGCAACACCATAAAGCTGAGGAGTGTATGGAGGCGTGAACTTCTGCATAAATGCCACGGTCAGCACAAAACTTGGCCATCGCTCCTGACGCGTATTCGCCACCGTTGTCACTTCGAAGCAGCTTGATCCGCTTATTCGTTTGCTTTTCAGCATAAGCAACAAACTTAGCGAACTTGTCAGCCACTTCCGACTTGTTTCGAAGTAGGTAAAGTGCGCAGAAGTGCGACTTGTCATCTATATAAGTGGGAAAATTCTGCTTGCCACTGTGTGTTGAGGTCCGCATTGGACCACATACATCACTGTGAATGACGTCTAGCACATTTTTTGCTCGGTTTGGCGACAACTTCATGTATGTTGCTTTCCCGATGCACACCAATCACAAAGCTTCCACTGCTTTACTGACGTAATGTCAATACCAGTGCCGTAACCCTTTTTGACGATGGCTTTTAAACCGCTATGGCCGATATGACCTATTTGAAGGTGCCAGAGAAACGAATTGGTGTCCCCAACGCAGCTTTTCAGACTTGCCATATTGACCTCGTCTGTCTTCAGTGGCGTCATAAAAGGCTTAGACAAGCCTCTGCCTTGACGTTCATCAAGTTTCTACCAAACTCCTTTTGCTTGCGCAAAGCAGCCGTCGGTTTCGAACGTGATTGAACCCACATCTTTCGTAAGGCGTCTTACCAAGAACAAAATCCGCGTTAGCTTCGGGACATGCCACACGTTTGTAAGCACTCCTATTTCACTCCACGCAAAGTAGTTATTGTCGTCCGCAAGATGCATGTCAATCAATGCAATCTTGGTATAGTTTTTCCTGAAGTAATTTCCGAAGATCATGTGCTGCGTCGCACCTGCGTCGACCAGCCACACGCTGCTTGTCTTGACGGCTCCCATGCTGTCGCCAACCGAAAAAAGGTAGTCACCAGAGTCTTCTTCACTTTGTGCTACGTGAGCTCGCTGCGACTTCTGCCGCTCCGCGTTCACGCGGATTCACACTGGGCACTTGGCGATCCAATGTCCGTGCTTCCCACAGTAGTGACATGCGCTTGTCTCAAAAGGAACTTGCCGTCCCTAACGCCATCCGTTGTCGCTTGTCATAAACGCTTGAACTTGGCCTGGCGCGCTCCCTTCAGTGCTACCGCCTTGTTCTTTGCGCTTCTATCCCCATGCAATAGCCGCGACGTCACCAGCTCCCACGTGAGTGAGTCGGCTCTAGACTTCAACGCCGTAATAAGAAATTGTTATGACCCGCTAAGGCTTGCAAGAAGTGTGATCACCAAGTCATCCTCGCTGACCGGTGCGCCCATTGTGTCGAGCTGCTCCGCCAACACCTTGATCTTGTTGATGTGCTGCAACAGATCATCACCTTCGTCCAACATCGTCGTGAAGAAGCGTCGGCGAAGATAGAGTTTGTTCGCTAAACTCTTCTTCTCAAAGTGCCCTTCTAGACGCAACCATGCATCCTGCGCATCTTTTGCTGACCGTACCAACGGTAGCTGAAAGTCCTCTATAGCAAGGCAGATGATGGCCATTGCCTTGCGGGACTTGCGCTTGTACGTGCTTTGATTCAACAGCGCAAGACAGTGCTCGTACTTGATCTCACCGCTCGTAACCTCCCACAGATCGCGATCTTTCAGCACCATTTGCATCTTGAACTTCCACGTTTGGAAGTTCGTTCCATCCAACTTGTTGATACGCGAGGGTGCAGCGACGTCCATGGCGAGAATTTGGTCGTTGTCGGAGTACAGGACATAAGGTGCGGGGCTTGGGCTCATAAACTATTGAGAAAGTCGAAGTGAGGTCCTTAGTTCGCAACTTATTTGCTAGCTCTAAGCCCACCATTTATTTAACCAATCAGAACGACTTACCATCCGGGCACAATCTTCTTGAGTGCGCCTGTCCCACGCGTCTTTCGATTACGTCACTATTGCTTGGTCGCATCGTTGACCGGTATCAGCAACTGTAGCCTACCGATACATTACTGCTGGTCGAGGCGTCGTATCCCCAATAGGCCGTGCGCGGCTCCGTCGACGCCGCCACCTTGCTCTTTGCGCTTTAAGGCTTTATGCAGTAGTCGAGACGTGACGAGCTCCTACGACAAAGAGTCGGCTCTTGAATCCAGTGTCGTAATCAGAAACGCGTATGACTCACCGAGACTTGCCAAGAGCGTAATTACTAGGTCGTCCTCGCTGACTGGAGCACACACAGCGTCGAGCTGCTCTGCTAGCGTCTGATCTTTCCCCTAATTCTTCTTGGCCGTGAAGAAGCGACGACGAAGAAAGAGCTTATTCGCAAGGCTTTACTTCCCGAAGTGTCCCTCAAGCCGCGACCATGCATCGTATGACCCACTCGCCGAACGAACCAACGGCAGCTGTGAATCTCCCATAGCAAGACAGATGATCGCGAGCGCCTTCCTCGACTAGCGCTTGAACGTGTTTTGGTCCAGCGCAGTAGTCGAGTGTTCCAGCTTGATCTCCCCGCTCACCACTTCCCACAAATCACGCTCCTCCAGCACCATCGGCATCTTGAACTTCCATGTGTGAAAGTTTGTTCCATCGAATTTGTTGATGCGGTTGGTGGTGGAGGTGTCCATGGCGAAGGCGAGGTCAGTGTCGGAGTTTGGGAAGAAGGAGCTTGGGCTCAGAACCTGAAGAAGGTCAAATGTGCACTATTTGGTAAAATGCAAAATGAATATATCTATGGTCTTTAGTTTGCAAAAGCACTTGCCACCTCTAAGCCACTCATTTACTATGTACTAGGCATATAATTCTATACTGGTTTTGAAGAAGGTCAAGTGTGCACTAGTTGGTAAAATGCAAAGTGAATATATTTAAGGTCCTTAATTCACGAAACCACTTGCTACCTCTAAATTAATCCTTCACTATGTACTAGGCTCACTATACTATACTGGCTGCAGATATACTTTCAGCGAATCAAAAGCATACCCATCCTGACGTGTCATCTCTTATGTTTGGAATGTTTGAACGTCGGAGAACTGTATACCGGAACCTACCGATACTCCACGGCTGTGCGAGGCGCGCCTGCAATCGCAATCTTGGCAACACTCCCACTCGACTCGACAGCTTGTGGTGCGTGGATCCCGAGCATAGTCCGAAGTATGTTAATTTGTGTTGCCGGATTAGACTTCGTCATTAGGTCGAACAGCATCTCGTGTGTTGGGCAGTATTCGAGAATCGCTTAATCGTCTTCCACTTGATCGCTATAAAATGATAGTGGATGTCGATGTGTTTGATGGCTTGTGGAATTTGGGGTTCTTAGCCACCTTGATTGTCGTCGTAGACCTTTTCGCTTGACTACTTGATATTTTACCAAGCTCACACAGAAAATGTTTCAGCCAAGTCGCCTCTTGAGCTGCCTCCATCAAAGCCATGTACTCCGCTTCTGTCGAAAAAAGTGCCACTGTCCGTTGTTTCTTGCTTCTCCAGCTGACGCATCTTCCATTCATCATGAACGTAATAGCCGCTTGTGCTTCATCGGGTTTTCAAATCACCTGCCCAATCTGCATCTGAATAGCCTCGAAGTCCTTCTTGGTTTTGAACTTGAAACATAATGCCATGCGTCTTTTTTCCTTGCACGTATCTAAATACCCTTTTGAGTGCCTGCCAGTGATTCGGACATGGGTCCAAGGCAAATTGGCTGAGTACTCCCACTGTGGCTGCTAGGTCCGGCCGGCTCCCAACCATCAAATACATGAGGCAACCAGCGGCATTTCGATTTGGAACTTTTGCCATGGTCTCTACATGGCAACACCTTCCTTTGCACATGAACTTGGTCAGTTTGAGTCCTGGATCTTGAGGCGTCTTAAAGGGATTACTGGTTTCCATACCGAACTTTTTCAAGATGTCGCTCGCAAACGTAGTCTGACGAATAGATACGTTACCGCTTACAGCGTCTTGATCAATCTTCATGCCCAAAAAGAACTTGAGTCGACCGAGAACCGTCATCTCGAATTGCTTGCTGAGTGCCTTCCCAGTCATCTCCAGCAGCTTGTCATTGTTACATGCAAGCACCAGGTCATTAACGTAAAGTGCCACTAAGATCGATTTATGGTCATGTCGCTTGACGTAAATACAATGGTCTGCATCGTACTTCGTAAAACTTATTTCCAACATGAACGCGTCACTGGTCTGATTCCACATTCGCGGTGATTACCTCAAGCTATAAAGAGAGCGCTTTGGTTGGCAAACGTAGTCCCGGTTGACATCTTCAATGTACCCATCCGGTTGTACCATGTAAATATCATCGTCCAGAATGTCGTTGAAGAAGGCTGTCTTCACGTCCATCTGATGCAACATCAGATTGTACTTGGCCAACAGACTAAGTAGATTCCTAATCGAAGTAAACTTGGCCACTGGTGCAAATGTTTGTAATCAACACCATACTTTTGAGAAAGACCTTTAGCCATGAGTCGTATCTTGTAATGCTCGATTTTTCCGACTCGATTTCTTAATCCAAAAGGCCCATCTGCAGCCAATAGCCTTACTACCTTTTGGCAGCGGTACCAAATCCTATGTCTTGTTCTTGCAAAGAGAACTCACTTTATTATCACACGCCTCTTTCTAATTGGTCGCGTTGCTGATTTCCATTGCTGACGTGTACATTGTCGGCATTTCTCCCACTGAATCCACAAGAATGACTGCTTCGAAATCGTGGGCCCTTTCAGACAATTTCTTGAGCGATTGATATCGACTTGGCCTTTTTGCTGTTGAAATTTGCGCCACTTTTGCAAGCGATTGATTTCGCTGGTGTCGTTTGCTGCCGGGCTCTGTTGTTAAGTTTGCGATTGCAGGCGCGCCTCGCACAGCCGTGGAGTATCGGTAGGTACCAGCACACAATTCACCGACGGTCAAACTTTGCGAACATACGCAGTTGACACGTCAGGATGGGTATGCTTTTGATTGGCTGAAAGTATATATTAAAGCTAATATAGTATAGTGAGCCTAGTACATAGTAAATGAGTGGCTTAGAGGTAGCAATTACTTTGCGAATTAAGGATCTTAAATATGTTTACTTTGCATTTTAGCAACTAGCGCATACTTGATATTCTTCGGGTTATGATCCGACCTCCGTCTTCCTAGACTCCGACACCGACTTTGCCCTTGCCATGGACGCCTCCACCACCAATCGCAAGTTTGATGGAACCGACTTTCACGCGTGGAAGTTCAAGATGCCGATGGTGCTGGAGGAGCGTATCTTGTGGGAAGTGGTGAGCGGGGAGATCAAGCTGGAACACTCGACTACTGCGCTGGACCAAAAACACGTTCAAGCGCTAGTCGAGGAAGGCGCTCGCGATCATCTGTCTTGCTATGGAAGATTCACAGCTGCCGTTGGTCCGTTCTGTGAGTGGGTCATACGATGCATGGTCGCGGCTTGAGGGACACTTCGAAAAGAAAAGCCTTGCGAATAAGTTCTTTCGTAATCGCCGCCTCTTCACGGCCGAGATAGATGAATGGGAAGATAAGCTCAAGCGCATTAACAAGCTTAAGCTTTTGGTGGAGCAGCCCAACGCTAAGAGCGCCCCACTTAGCGAGGATGACCAGGTAATTACGCAGTCTCAGCGAGTCGTACGAGTTTCTGATCGCGGCACTAGAGTCAAGAGCCGACTCTTCGTCGTGGGCTTGTCGCGTCCCCGCTGCTATACGAAAATTTTAAACGCAAAGAGCAAGGTGGCGGCGTCGATGGAGCCGCGCGCGGCTAACGTCAAGCATTCGCGATGACAGACAATGAATGACGCAAAGGACGACAAGCGTCAGTGAAGGCTAAAAGTGCCTGTCACTATTGTGTAGAGCATGGGCAATGGATTGCCATGTGCCCAGCTAGAATGCGAGTGTCGCGCAGGGTAACGATGGCTGACTCTGGCGACTAACTTTTCTCGATCGATGAAGCTGCATATTCCGCCAAGTCAAGCTGTGTGTGGTCAGCTGACTGGGGTGCCACTCAACACATGACATACTCGAAGGAGTATATGGAGAACTACAAGAAATCAACCCAGTCGACGTGCACCTCGTGGACGCAAGCTATGGGAACGGGTTATTTCGTTATGTCGATGACAACGCCTCGCGGAATAAAGAGAGATGTTCTAACGTCGGTCCGGCACATCCTGAAACTTTCGCGCGATTTGTTCTGGACTGGAAGTTTTATAAAAGATGTCGGTCTAGTCACCTTTGAGCACGACGGCTGGTTTGCTGAAGCGAGAGGTCATCGTTGGTAATTCGGCACCCGCGATTGAAAAAGGCTGTTAAAGCTGTGCATAGAGCCATCTTTTGTGTGCGAGACAAATGTGACTAGTTTGTCAGGATGCCATGGAACACCACTTCGTACCTCTGGAACCTTCGACCAGGTCACATTGGTCTCGGTGGTCTTTTCACTATTGCTAAAAGGGCTGTGGAGCAGATTTGACCTGGACTCAGTTTACAAGTGAGAGCTATGTAAAGGGTGCGCTCTAGGCATACAGACGCGGGTAAGCTTCATGGATTCTTCTCCAAATCGGGTAATAAAAGTTCTAGAAGTCATTCACAGCGATGTGTGTAGACCTATGTAGACAGCAACATTTAGTGGCAAGCGTTTTTTCGTCACTTTTATTGACGAGAAGTCGCATTACTGTGCTGTTAACTTGCTACGAATCAAGTCTGAGGTGGCCGACTAGTTTGCTGCTTATGTCGCGCTAGCCGAAAACCAGATCACTTCGTTGCGATAATGGATATAAGTACAACTCTGGAGCGATGGCAAAATTTTGTGCAGAACGTGACAATATACAAAAGTCTACGCCACCATACACGCCACAACTTAGTGAAGTTGCAGAGCGCATGAACCGTACAATTGTTAAGGGTGGCCGATGCATGCTGATGCACGCTGGTCTGCCAAAGCTGTATTGGGTTGAAGCTGTTTTGACGGTTGCGACCCTTTGCAACCGATGCCCTACACGAGCCGTTGACCATGATGTGTCACCGTTCCAGGTGTGGACTGGAAAGAAGCCTTTGTTAGCAAGCCTGGAGGTGTTCGGCTTTCATATGTACGACTCAATTTTCAAGGGAAAACGACCCAATTTTGATGCTCGTTCGGCTTGCTGCCGGTGTCTTGGCTCTTGAAAGCATGAATAGCATACACTTTTGAAGAGTCGTTAGCGGTCGCGTTTGGACTAGTCGGGACGCACAATTCATGCAAGATACCTTTGACGATGGGATACCAAGTATCATCAAAGCTGTATTAAAAGATATCGAAGCAGCTGGTCGTGATCCGTCAGTTGATAGAGAAGCTATGCAAGATCAAAACATGGAGTTCGAAAGAAAGTAACGCTCAGGAATTTAGCTTAGCGTGTATTTGATTTGAGTCCTGTAGCAAATTACACCATTGGAATCAATCGCTCGAATAAGCAGCGCAAGTCTCAACAACAAAGAGGCCAGATTGTAATCAATCGCCTGATGAAATGTATGTGACGGCCCAATATTTCGAAGCGGCCTTTGTTGTTAATCGAGTGGGAGAAATGCCGACAACGTACAAGTCAACGTTGAAATCCAGCAACGCGGCTTGATAGAAAGAGGCGTGTGGACTTTAAAATGAGTTCGCTTTGCAAGAACACGTCTTGGGATTCAGTACCGATGTTTTAAGGTCGCAAGACTATTGGCTTGAAATGGGTCTTCCAAATCAGGAAAATGAAGCTGGAGATTACGAGCGGCTCAAGGCACGACTCGTGGACAAAGGTTATCTCAAAAGTATGGTTTGATTACGAAAGGCAATTTGCACCAGTGGCCAGGTTTACTATCGTCAGGATTCTACTAAGTCTGTTTGTTTGACAAGTACAATTTGATGTTACATCAGATGGACATCAAGACAGCCTTTCTCAACGGTATTCTATACAAAAGTATTTGCTTGGTACCCGGACGGATACGGTGACGATGTCAACTTAAACTTAGTCAGCAAGCTTGAGCGCGCTCTCTTCGGCTTGAAGCAGTTACCAAGAGAGTGGAAAATGAAACAGACGCGTTCATGCTGAAGCAACATGTGAAAAGTGGCATACATACAACTTAGAAATAGAGGCACGTTGCAGGAGCGAGACTTGAGTCATTGTATCGCTATCGAAGGGGCGCAAGGCGAAAGATAATCAATGAAAGTGTCGGAGAAAGGCGAACCAAGACGAGGAGGTAGAGCACTCAAGGGCGCAACTGGTGGTAAAAAAAATCTTGCCGAAGTACGCTTTTGTCTAAAACGAGACCTTTGCATCGTGACAAAGTCCACGTCGATCAAGGATACTGCTCAATCTGGTGGCCAAGCAAGATCTCACGATGCGCTAGATACATGTCAAGAGAGCCCTTTTAAAAGGGGTATTGGACGAAGACATCTACCCGGACTACGTGTGCCAGCTCAAGCGCTCTCTTTACGGCTAAAGCAGTAGTCGCGAATGTGAGACCAGAATATTGACAGCTTTATGCTCAACTAGAGCTCAAGAAGTGCGAAGCCTTCCATTTAATCGGTCACAAACGGGACGACCAACATATGATTTTCGTGGTGCTCCGTTGTGTAATCCCGTAACACGCTTTGAATGTCAGACGGGTTGAATGTTGCACGATAGCTCAAAGCTTTAGCTTTCAAGTTAGCAAGGAACCATCTGCTGTATAGAACTGTATTCATCAGCTACATCGTCTTTTGTTTGACGCAGTCGATTGCAAACACAAGGCTTGGCCACTAGAGTGCGTGATAGAGCTTAAGTATACCAAAGCGAATTACAAGTCTACAGCTTGTTTAAGGTTTTTACGTACATAAAATGGCTGACTTGCAGAAGGACGTGGATGCGTTAGACCGCGTGCTGTTCCGCTTGGCCAGCGCAGATGACGAGCGCATGCATCAGGTGCTACAATCGCTTCTGCCTCAGCTGCTTTTGCTCTTTCCGCTCTCTGTTGTAACACCGTCAGAGCTCCAACTAAGGGACAAGGTGCGCTACCTTTCATGTGCCCGATTCTCCATAGATCGACTTTTTGTGGAAAGGTGTATCTCTCGATAGATTCTTCAGGTGATTTCCCACATCAAGAAGCGTCTTCAGGCGCTAACTAATCCTACGCTGCCGCTAGAAGCACTTTGCCAAGTACTACAGCGTGATGAGCTTTCCGTTTATTCCTTTAACCTTACTCTCCTTTTTATCGGTAAGGATATGGCACTTCTCTTAGCTGTGCTAGTATATTATAAGCTTACACGTAGGATTTTGTTCTGCATTAAGAGCTGGGATTTAAGGCTGCATCGATGGAAGAGCAAACAAAAGTCTTGGTCGTAGTCATCAAGAAAATCTCGAGTGTTTCAACTGCTACTCAAGAGACAATCTTCAGGTTGCTGTTACACGCGTTACCTGTAAGTGCCTCTGTGGTACACCTTTCCTGCGAAAAGAAGATAGTCAAAAGTATAGAAGAGCAGCAGGGAGACGGGGAAGCATCGCTGACCAACGACACGGTGGAGCACTTTTACGGAATGGATCCTAACGTCGACGTGGTGCTGGACTTTTTGATGGATGTGGTGCTGTATGAGCTACCATCGTCAACCACTGCAGGCACCACGACTTACGGATTGATGACATCGCGATTAGAGCGACTGCGGAGAGTCAATGTGACTGAGTTACAGCGTGAAGCTCTTTACGAACGTCAATTATTTGCTTTAAAGCTTGTCAAAGATGTAGAGATTCCTACTACGTTTAAGATCCCTATCTATCTTGCGGGCAGCGCTTCTTTTGACCACGCGGTTAAAACATTTAGTGACGAACAGTTATTGCGTGTGATGAAATATGAGGAGCAGGGATTGGAAGACGAAGCTTTGATGCGTAGACTAATGACACTGGTGCTCGGCAGTCAAGTGGCTAAAAACTCTGATGTTTTTGAAGGCTTCGATGCAATTTTGACAACCGACCGAACACGCTTGGCTGATGCAAGCATACTGCAGACTTTACCACTTTTATCCGTCTCGGAAACAGCAACGAATATTGTACCTACAATACTGCAACTGCTGTGCCACTTAATGTTTGGAACTGAGCCGTCACGACCGCCAAATGTGGCGAACAAGATCAAGTTGGCGAGTGTGCATTTATGTCAGTGGACTTTGCAAACTTGCCAACAACCGATGCTAGAAGGTTTGCTCGGTCCTGTTCTGCTCCCCACCTTTTTACGACAGCTAATGAGTCCACATACCGAGAGTGAGGCGTCAAGTGCAGAATTTATTCAAGAATTTCATCAAGGTATATACGAGACGCTGTCAGGACTTGCAACGCGCGCGCCCACACTAGTTACTGCATCGGAACAGGCATTTCAAGTGCTACTTGTGCGCTGTCTTGCCGAAGAGGAGCATCGCACTGGTGCTGGTGCCAACGCAATAAAAGCATTTACATCGTTCGCGCGTGCATATGCAGCAGCTGCCCCACCGAATGTGCGACTTAAGGTTCAACAAGAGCTAGTCGCGCTGCTTAACGGCTCAATGCTTTTTGATAGCTGCAAGAACTATGTACGCGTACGAGCTTCCATCGCCGCTTGGTGTGCTGAGCTATCGACAACTCCTTTGGCTGGTGAAAGTGACGATGTATCATTGCGTTTTGCTGTGTTGCGCTTAGGGACAACTCTCGATGAAGATACGCGGCGTTTGGCGGATAAGGCTCTTTTTGCGGAGCCTTTGCCATCCACAGGTGCAGTGGCAAAACGTCTTAAAGAATTGTTTCCTATCACGGGTATAAAGGTGGGCATAAAGGATGTTGGGGTAGCTGAAAATTGTGTTCGATTTTGCGTAAAAATTATGAAAGCTTCCAGAAAGCACGACACCAGCGAGAAAGACGCTTATGATCAAAGGTGTGTCGTGGAGTATATGATGCAATCCCTTTTAAAGCCAGCAGAGTCAGATGGATTCTCAGCGACAACCAGATCGGTGTACGAAACGACAGCAAGTGCACTGGTGGAAGTGTGCGAGTTTGACTCTCTTGATGTGGGCTCCATTTTGGCTGGGCAAGTGAAAAATATCATCAATGTTGCTGCGGTAAGCGAAGATCGCGCATTCTTATTGAACATCTCGACCATCATCAAGTGCTCGTGTAGTGCTGGGGCATTTACGGCTAGCCAAGTTGTGGCAGACATCGTAAAAATTGGCATGGAAAAGCTAGATACAAATTCATGCTTCGACAAGGGACTTTTGGGGGCGCTATATGTTCTCGGAAGTGCACTGAGCTACCTTGATCAGGAATTTAAGCTACAAGGTGCCGTTTTGAGTGAAAACATGCAATTACTCTTTTGTTGCTATGAAAGAATGGTTATTCTACTGGAAAACAAGGTTCAGGAAGGGTCAAACTTTGCGTCATACCCTAAAAGCGAGCTTGCTCGGAATGAGCGTGTGGGATTGCTACGCAGTATTTTTGACGGCGTTGGTCTTAGCGGCACCCTTGGAAATTTTACGCAAGGTTTATATGCTAACAAGTGGAGCCACTTGAAGGTCAGGACGCTTGCATGTATGAGGCATGTGATTGAGTGGAAGCCACAATCCGTCCAATTCGATGAACAGCTGGGTTCCAAATTGGCATATTTGAAGCGAATGGCAATTCAAAATCTTGGCCGAATTGTATCAGGATTGCCAGGTGTCGATACCTCTATAGAAGTACTAAATGGTCTTGAAGCTAACTTACAAGCCCTTTTAAAACTAAAGGATGAAACGGATCCTGAGCTGCAGTTTTATGTAGGCGAATGCCTCGTCTCGCTTGGAACCCACGATGATCTGGAAACGTTTGCAACAGGGCGCATGACCAAATACAGTGCTTTTGCGGAAAATCGTGCTGCTGTAATATTTGAGCAAGTTCTGCTTAATTATGCTGAGTCTCGACAGTCCAAAGTTCGTCGCAGTGCAACAATATGGCTTCTTTGTATGTGTGCCGCTGGTCTAGGATCACCTTCTGAGCAAGTGTGGACCACGTCGTGGGGCAGTGTGTTTACATCCCCTGCCTACTCGCACCTGATGCTAAAGGCCCATGAATTTTTTGTGACAATGCTTAACGACACGAATGAAGTCACAAAAGAGAGTGCGGTGAAAGGCCTTTCTTATTTGCGACTACGTGCACCAACTAATGACATGGGCGCGCAGTTTAGTGACAGTTTATTTCGTCGGCTACGATGCTTTCGAGCTTTTGCATCTGCTGCCGAAGCTGTTGATGATGACAGTGGAAGTAATTTTGGAAGAGAAAATGACTCAGCGACTACTACTGCTGCGTCTTCAACCAGTCTTACTGTTGAAAATGCTGCGTATCGCGAAGTCAGCAATGTAGCTGCAGAGGTTGGTAACCCGGAGCTTATGTACGCGCTGCTATACTTGAGTACAACGAACCCAATATGGGAATCTTTTGCTCCATCGTCTCCATCCGCTAAGTTGCTGCAATCAAAAAAGTTTTCGTTTGCGGTGACTGACAAAGAATTCCGCGCATCGATTGTTGCCAAAGGTGGCAGTCAATGGATGACCAAAGGTTATCCTCACAAGACAAAACTAGTGCCTTGGTTGTATCTGCTGAAGTTTCATTCTAATAGTAAGGTAGCTGGAGTCATGAGCAGCTTGTGGAATTTTGCAAAGGAAAATTCTGCCATCGCCACAACAGCAAAGGGTGAAAAGACGTTGCTTCGACAAAATTGGACTCTCTTGTTTCAGTTTTTATTGACTCGACTAGAAAATGCCCGCAATTTTAAGTATCGAGAAGCTGCGTGCCTTGCTCTTGTTGATTTGCTTAACGGTGCCGAGGCTGACAATTTACGAGATGACTTTTTACGACTTTGGAAAACGGCGTCGCGTGCGGTAGACGATGTCATGGAAGTAGTCGCGCTGTCAGGTGGAAAGCTTTATCGCTATTTAGGCGAGTTGAGTTTGCGTGTGGCCGCAAGCGATGCACAGTGTCGCTCACAGCTCTTAGATTTCTTGGTTGAAGATGGAATCGTGAACAAAAACACTATTTGTCAGACACTGAGCATTGACGTCTTGTTACGTCTTGTGAAGACGCTGAAGGCCATTGACATGCAAGAGCATCTAGCGCCACTGCTATTAAAGTTGCTTGAGTACTTGTCATCGTTGGAAATGCCAGGGCTGCAGTATGCGCAATTTCACGTGAAAAAAAAGGATGAACTGGAGCGTTTGCGTGTTTCAATCAGTCAGGCAGGACCTGTTGGGCAACTGTTAGAATTGACAACCACTCGTTTTAAAGAGCTTGCTGGTTCACCAGTGTGTATAACGGCGGTCACTGAACTTGCTCGTGGTGTAGCCAACCTGCTCAAGTTCGGCGTTGGCCTCAATACTCGGGTCGGGGCTGCCAACTTTGTAGTAACACTAGCAAGTGAGCTTTCTTATGAATTACGAAAGTGCAATGGCCCCGAGATGTTGCTGCGCCGTGTATTTATTCCATTTGTTGGCGCTAAAACTGCAGCCGAAAATGATCAATATGGGGATGAAGAGAGTCGCTATGGAAACTCTTTTTCTAGACAGAACGATGCACATATGACAGCGACGTCGGAGTTGACAGATGGATTAGTCATCCAAAGCTACTGTAGAGCTGCTGCATACTTATGCCCATTGGTAGATGCTGCCACTGTTTGTGACTATGTCAATTCCGGCATCTTCGCTTTCAATACGGCAAGTCAAAAAGTTTCGAGTCCCTCTTATTCTTCTGAGAGCTTTCATGACGAAAAACAAGTGGTCAGTAGCGACAAAGCTGAAAAAATTGTGTCTGGACAAGTTTACACAAGCCGATACTTGTTGATAAGTGCACTTGCAATAATGGAGCTGGTGAAAAAGGTCCCGCCGAGTGCAGATACAGGAACTTTGATGTTCGATGATTTGCGCAACAATTGGTACTGCACTCAAGTTTTTCCAGCTGCTTTCATAGGCCACTTTGCCGCCACGGATTCGCTTAAAACGTCGTGGACAGCAGTATTGGATGAACTACCACCTACGGTGTTGTATGCCTCGACCTCCTTGAATGCTGTTCTTCGAGCAATTGCTCTGCTGCTGGCACATCCGGCGTGGGATACGCGACGGCAAGCGGCACATGCTTTGCAAGCGATTTTTGCGAGTACCACGTACCATTCACGACTGTCAATGGAGCAGGTTGAGCGCATCTGGCAGGAACTTATCAATGCTGTACCGGGTCGTCTCTGGAGAGGAAAAGGTGTTATTCTGGAGTCCATCGTAGCTTTGGCGACTATAAAAGTGGCGAATAGAAGCACCAGTGGTGTAGCTGATGACTGGATGCAGATGCTGTCTCTACTTTTATACGACGAGTGTGTTCGTGCATGGAAGAATCAGGATCTAGCTTATCTCGAGAGTGCGATTGTGAATCTAGGAAAGTATTCCGCATTGCTACCAGCTGAATTTAATCACCTCCGTAGATCCAATACACGATCGTTGAGGGGTGCTTTTGCTGAGTGGATGACTGGACACACGACCAATTTGACCGAATCGAACAAGCTATTGCTGCCTCCTCTGCTGATAAAGTGCGTTTTCGAAGCCTTGGCTCTCATGTGGCCCGCAAAGTTAGCCCCACGATTGACCACAGATGGCGAGAATCCTGAAATCACTGCGGAAACCGTGTTGTGGCTCTGTGCCAGCATTGCGTCGCCTTATTTAGCTGCTTGGAGTGTCCGCAAAGCAATTTTTCAAACGTTAGCTGCACTTGCGGAGCGAGCACCAGCGGAAGAGCTTCTTAAGGGCAAAAGCGTGCTAGAACGCTTTGTCGATATTTGTTGTGGATCGTTTGGCGTGGAAGACGGCAAGTACTCAATGGTACGTGTGGCAGCAGCTGGGGCTCTCGTAGCGTTACTGAAGCGATCGATAGATGACTCGGACGTGGCGTTAAGGCTGGTTGTGCAGAGAGAGCGCGTTTTAGCGGCGGTCCAGACGTTGTTGCATAGTGACGAAGCGTCAGAGCAGCAGGCGGCCTTCAATATAAAGTCACAGATGCTGCTGGAGACGTTATAGTATACATACACGAATTACAGGCCTCGTGAATGATCAACAAGTTTATTTTGAAAACATGCACAGATAATATTTCCATATTGCCATAATTGCACTAATTGTATGCATCCCCAAGCATCAACAAACAGCCAAATTGTTAATGTATAAATGATACGTGATTGTCGTTTCTTATACGAAAATATTGTATACTTTATCCTGAGAGACCTTCCATGTAAGTTAGACATCCATTTCTTGCTATAATGAGTATCGCTCACATATAGGAAGCAAGCTTGCAGCCTTTGAAGACATCAAGACTCCAAAATTGACATTACATATAAGGATTGGCGGCATAAATGTCCTGCTCCCAAAACATGTTAGCCTTCGTGTTGCTTCTCATCGTGCATTGGCCACGACACCGGAAAAACAGCAGAAAAGAAGGCGTCCTCAATGATACCAATACAAACCATAAGGACAACATAGCTGAAGAGTATGATGTACCCATACACGTACATCTGCCCAATCCAAGGAGCATATGCAACATCATTGAAAGTATCGTGGATCTCGTCACCATTTGCCAAGGAAAACAATGTCGTCGCCGTGACGCTTGCACTTTGAAATCGAGGAATTTCGGCCCCAAACATGACTGTTCCGAAAAGCACAAAACCAACATAAATGGGTGAAACGCCAACTAGAAACTGCATTACTCGCGGTAAACCACGTTGTAAGGTAAGTCCTAGAATATGAAACCGTGTATTCACCTGCATATACCGGACGAGGCTGACCCAATGCAATGCGCAGCACGTGGCAAATGTGAAACACAGCAAATCATTCAGCGAAAGTTTATAGGCGTGGCGCCACGTGGCCAACAAACACGCCACAGTCGCAAAATTGACAAGTAGAACACACCAAAACCAGAAATCTTTGGCAGCTATTTTTCCCATTGCGAGCGTGACCGAAGGTTTGTCAGCATAGTCGAAATGGTCTGGATACCGAGTAGCAATACGCTTGAGCTCAGACCATTTCAGCAAAAACTCAACCATCTGCAATCAAAAGCTGTCAGCTACCTTTACTCCATACCCAGTATTACACCTCACCTGGTACAGGCAAATCACGATTAGCGTGACCCAGTTAAACGTGACACTAGTGTCCACTAATATAGGCGGTATATCCCCTTCGCCACCTCTTTCAACACCTTCCGTCAATGGTACGCGTACAAGATGGTACTTCATCTTCACCACCATATGACCCTGGTTCAATAGGTCGTAGCATATTACTACCGTCCACTCGTACAACACCTCCTCCATTCCCTTCCCGCTACTCAACTCCTCCATCTTTTTCAAGCCCACCACCATCTTGATCCCCATAACGTCCAATGCATCGAAAAATGCTCTTGTCTCCTGCTGTCGCGCAGCTTTGCTTCCCATTCGTAGAGCCGCTGGCCATTGCGTGCTGATCGATGCATTTGTAATGTTATGAAGCGAAGTTACTGGCTTTTCGCCGAAATCTGAGCGCACTGTAAGCAGTGGAGGCGGTATCTGTAGTTGCGTCTCATCACTGTAGACTAAATACGAATCCAGCGCCACGTCCGCCAGTTGAAAGTAATTTCGAACAACCCCATGTAGATGCTGACGCGTCTCGTTAACAGTAAATAGCGCACCTACTGGCAGTGAGGATAATCGTGCTGCAGATCCCCCAGCAAAGAAGTCGTCGTCCACATTAGCTGCAATTTCTTCCTCAACATCAAGCAAAAAGTGAGGTAGGGTATCCACAATTGTCTCGTCCGGTCCGATCTGCTTGATCACGTCCACGTAAAAAAGAAGACGCACCCATTCGTTGGCTACGGCACGCTGGAACGGGTGAAGCACAGAGCCTAGCTGGGAGCTACGAAGTGTCATTAGTACTGCTGCACACACATGCAGTAGTAATCGCAACAGTGGTAGCGCGTGGAGGAGCTTCATAGTATGACATGTTGGCCGTCTTTCTATATTTTTAAAGGTTGGAAAAGTGGAATTCGAAGTCTAATTATCGGATATTAGTGCGGTAATAAAAAGTACTATCATATGTCGTAGTCAAAAGATGTTTGCCTCATGCAAGTTAAATTAGAAGCCTATAATGGAATAAGGCTCATGTTTTAATGTGTAATACTTACGTTAAGTCTTGGTACCAAGACGACTCGTGCTGGATTTGAGAAAAAAGCAAACTTAAATTTACGCTCTGATAAGCAGATAGCAACGGCAGTCCGCTTTACCTCGAGGTACTAGTAGTCAATCAAAATCTAATTCTAAACGAATGATCCTCTGTGAGGATGGACCAGTATGATCATTTGCAGTAGGGCATGCAAGACGGTTTGTAATAAGCTTGCAGTTTTGCATGACCCAAGGCGTTACAGCATTTGGTTGCGCAGGCAGCATACGCAACCAAAGCGCGTTTGAAGGCTCTTACCGGTCTTGAAAACGCTATAATGAAGCATCTTTAATAAGAGATGACAGAGCCGTCCGCGTTTATGACGCCGGCGTTTAAGGCGAATGTCTTGCTGGAGCAAAACCCGCTCACTATGGGGGTAAATACTTTAAAGAAAAAAATAGAATCGTTTACATTTTCAGAGATCTACGAAGAAATTTTGAAGAAGATCTGTGGCCGTACATCATCTAAAGAGCGATTACACGCTTGATCATGGCTCTATTGCGTCTGTGCACGTCTAGAAAGAAAAGCAGGACGCATCTGTGACCGTACAGTGTTTTGGCGCTTCAAATGAGTGATTATACACTAAGGTGTAGCTCTATTACGTCTGTGTACATCTAGAAAGATAGACAAATAAGGATCTGTGGCCGTACAGCATCTCATAGTTTCAATGATTAGTTATACGCTTGCTTATGGATCTATTGCGTCTGTGAATGTCTAAATAAAAACCAGAACGTATCGGACGAACATCATCTCAGCATTTCAAAAAAGAGAGTTATACCCTCAGGTTTGGCTCATATCACGTCTGCAGTTGTGTAAAAAAAGACAGGACGGATCTGTGGTCGTACATCATCTCGGCTTTTTGAGCGAATTAAAGTACGCTAAGTTGTGGCTCTATTGTGTCTGTGCACGTCTAGAAAGATAAACAGGGCGAATCTGTGGCCGTATAACATTTCATAATCTAAAACGATTTATTGTACGCTTAGTTTTGGCTTTATTGCGTCTGTGCACGTCTATTTCAGCAGGCAGGAGTTGTCTGTGGCCGCACATCATCTAACCACTTTAAGAAAAAATTATACGCTTAGTTGTGACTCAATTGCTTCAGTGCACGTTGAGAATGATAGACAGAACGTATCAGTGACCGTAGAGCGTTTCGACGGTTTATTGAGAAATCATACGCTTAATTTGTCTCTATTGCTCTTGTGCACGTCTAGAAGGATAGACAGGACGGATCTGTGGTCGTACATCATCTCGGCGCTTTAATAGAGTGAATATTCTCTCAGATATGACTCTATTGCGTCTGTGCACGTCCCGAAAAATAATAGGCCAGTTTTGTGGCCGTACAGCATTTGCAAGGGTGACTATATGCTCAGGTGTGACTCTATTGCGTCTGTGCTTTTGAGAAAGATAGACAGAACGAAGCTGTGGCCGTACATCATCTCAGCATTTTACACGAGCTAATATACACTAAGGTGTGGCTTTATTGCGTCTGTGCACGTCTAGAAAGATAGACAGAACGGATCTGTGGCCGTACAGCATCTCATATTTTGGAAAGATTGATTTATGCGTAGTTGTGGCTCTATTGCGGCTGGGGATGTCTAGATAGTAAGACCCTTTGGCCGTACAGCAGCTCAGCATTTAAAGTACGCTAGGATATGACTCTATTGCGTCTGTAGACGTCTAGATAAATGGAAAGGACGTGTCTGTGGCTGTACACCATCCCAACGCTTGAAAAGTGTGATTATACACTTTATTGTGGCTTCATTGCCCCAGTAGACGTCTAGATAGATAGCCAGGACGTGTCTGTGGCCGTACAGCGTTTTGATCCTTTAGATGATTGATCATACGCTTCGGTGAGGCTCTGTTGCGTCTGCGCATTTCTAAAAAAAGGATAGACAGGGCGGATCTGTGACCGTACAGCACTTCAACATTTCAATCGAATTAATATTCACTAAGTAACGGCTCTATTGCGTCTGTGGATAACTAGATAGTAAGCCGGAACGTGTCTGTGGCCGTACATCATCCAAGCACTTTAAAGCAGTGATTATACGCTTACTTGTGGCAATATTGCTTCAGTGCACGTCTATACAGATTGACAAGACGTATCTGTGTTCGTACAGCGCATTGGTCTTTCAAACGAGTAGTTGTACGCTTAGTTTTGGTTGCTATGCACGTCTAGAAAAACAGAGAGGACGGATCTGTGGCCGTGCAGCGTTTCGTCGCTTTGAGCAAGAAAATTGTACACTTGAGTGAGGCTCTGTTGCGTCTGTGCCTGTCTGGAAAGGTAGACAGGACGGATCTGTGGCCATACATCATCTCAGCATTTCAAACGAGTAAATTTTCCCTAAGTTGTGGCTCTATTGCGTCTGTGATAACTAGATAGTAAGACAGGACATGCCTGTGGTTGAACATCATCCAAGCATTTGAAAGGGGTAATTATACGCTCTATTGCTTCAGTGCACGTCGAGATTGATAGACGGAACGTATCTGTGGCCGTACAGAGTTTCGGCGGCTTTATTGTGTGATTAGTTTTGGCCCTATGGCGCTCGTGAACGTCTGGAAAGAAAGACAAGACAGATCTGTAGCCGTACAGCTTTTCGTCGCTTTAGGCAAATGATTTTTTGCTTCATTGTGGCTCTATTGCTTGTGTGCAAGTCTACAAAGATTGACAGGACGGATCTGTGGTCGTAAATCATCTCGGCGCTTCAAAAGAGTGATTATTCTTGCAAGTGTGGCTCTATTGCATGTGCACGTCCAAAAAATAGACAAGACGGATATGTGGCTGTACAGCATCTTAGCTGTCCAAAGAATGACTATACGCTTAGGCGTGACTCTATTGCGTCTGTGCATGTCTTTAAAGATTGACAGGACGTATTTGTCGCCGTACATCATCTCAGCATTTCAAACAAGCTAATTTGCGCTAGATTGTGGCTCTTTTACGTCTATGCACGTCTGGATAGATAGACAGGACGGATCGGTATCCATACAGCATTTTTTCGGCTTGAACGAGACGCTTATTTGTGGCTCTGTTTCGTTTTTGCATATCAAGAAAGATAGCCAGGACGGATCCGTGGCCGTACATTATCTCAGCATTCCAAATTCCATAGTATACACTAACTTGTGGCTCTATTGCGTCTGTGCAGGTCTAGGTAGATAGACAGGACGAATCTGTAGACGTCAGCATCTTGATTTCAAAAGATTGATTTCACACTTAGTTGTGGCTCCATTGCGTCTGTGGATGACTAGATAATAAGACAGAACGTGACTGTGGCCATACAGCAATTTGGCTTTTTTAAAAAGAGTGATTGTACACTCTATTGCCTCAGTGCACGTCTAAATAGATACACAAGACGTATCTGTGGCTGTTTATCACCTCAGCGCTCAAAGAGAGAAATTATACTCTTAGTTGTGGCTCTATTGCTCTCGTGCATATCCAAATAGCTAGACAGGACGGATCTGTGGCCGCACATTGTTTCAGTCCTTCAAACGAGTGCCTATACGCTTTCATTTCGGCTCTATTGCGTCTGTGCATGTCCGGAAAAATAGACAGGGCAAAATTGTGATCATACAGCATCACAATGCTCTAAAATTTTGTGTTTACGCCTCTATTGCGTCTGTGCGCGTCTAAAGAGATAGAAAGGACGGAGCTGTGGCCGTACAGCGTCTCAGCGTTTCAAAAGACTGGATATACGCCTACTTGTGGCTCTATTGTGTGTGCACATTTGAAAAGCTAGAAAGGATAAATCTGTGGCCGTACATCATCTCAGAGCCTTGAAAGCGTAACTATTAGCTGAGTGGTGGCTCTATTGCGTCTGTGCACGTCTTTAAAGATAGACAGGGCGATTGTGTGGCCGTGCAGCGTCTTAGTGCTTAGAAAGATTGATCATACGTTTTAATGTGGCTTTATTGCACTTGTGAACGACAGGACAGTTCTGTGGCCGTACAGCAGTATAATGCTTTAAAATTTACACCTCGATTGAGTCTGTGCGTGTCTAGAAAGATAGAAAGGACGGAGCTGTGGCCGTACAGCATCTCAGTGTTTCAAAAGAGTGAATGTACGCCTAGTTGTGGCTCTTTTGCGTCTGTGATCGCTTAGAAAGCTAGAAAGGATGGATCTGTGACCGTACATCCTCTCATCACTACAAAAGAGTGAATATTTATAAATGTCGCTCTATTGTATCTGTGCACAGCCATAAGATAGACAGGACGGATATATGGCCGTACATCACCTCAGCGTTTCAGAACAATGAGGGTTTGCTTTGTGGTCGCTCTTTTGCTTCTGTGCACGTCTAGGAAGATAGCCAGGACGGGTCTGTAGCTGTACATCACCTCAGAGACTTGAAAGCGTAATGATACGCTTAAAAGGGGCTCTATTGCGTCTGTGCACGTCTTTGAAGATAGACAGAACGTTTCTGTGGCCGTACATCATATCAGAGCCTTGAAAGCGTAACTATACGCTGATTGGTGGCTCTATCGCGTCTGTGCACGTCTTTAAAGATAGACAGGGCGATTGTGTGGCCGTGCAGCGTCTTAGTGCTTTAAAAGATTGATCACACGTTTTGATGTGGCTTTATTGCACCTGTGAAGGCAGGACAGATCTGTGGTCGTACAGCGTCATAATGCCTTAAAAGAGTGTCTTTACGCCTCGTTGGGCTCTACTCGGCCTGTACTCGTCTAGAATAGTAGAAAGGACAGATCTGTCTCGGTACAGCGTCTCAGCGCGTCTAAAGGATGAATATACGCTTAGTTGTGGCTTGATTGCGTCTGTGCACGTCGAGAAAGAAAGAAAGGACAGGTCTGTGGCCGTACAGCATCTCAGTGCTTAAAAAGAGTGATTATAAGGCTAATTGTGGCTCTGTTGCGTCTTTGCACATCTAGAAAGATAGACAGGACGGATCTGTGGCCATACATAATCTCAGAGCCTTAAAAGCAAAATCATACGCTTAGTAGTGACTCTATTGCATCTATGCACGTCTCGAAAAATAGACAGGAAACCTCTGTGGCCGTGCAATGTCTCAGTGCTTAGAAAAATTGATCATACGTAAACATGTGGCTCTATTGCACCTGTGGACGTTTGAAAGAGAGGCAGGACATTTCTGTGGCCGTACAGTATCATGATGCTTTAAAAGAGTGAATATACGCCTCTTTTGCGTCTGTGCGCGTCTAGAAAGATAAAAAGGACGGAGCTTTGGCCGAACAGCGTCTCAGCGCTTTTAAAGAATGAATATACGCTTATTTGTGGCGTTATTGCTCATGTGCACGTCTCGAAAGATAGGCATGACGGAACTGTGGCCGTAAAAGACGACAACTAAACAAACACTTACTTTCTTGATGAGCTGAGAAATTGTACGGCCACAGCTACGTCCTGTCCATTCTTCTAGACTTGCATAGACGCAATAGAGCAGCAATTAAGCGGTTTTCCACCACAGTAGCCTAATAAATCCACATATGCCAAAAGCGAAGCACAATGTCATGTTAAGGAGACTTAAGAGCAAAACTGTTTAGAACTATAGTATGGCGCTTAGGCGCTAAACGACCACATACCCCTCCTGTCAATCTTGCTAGACGTGCACGAACGCAATACAGCCAGAACTAATGGTACATTCAATCTTTTAAAAACCTGGACGCTGTACGGCCACAAAGCCGTCCTGTCTATCTATCTTATAGTGCAAAGACGCAATAGAGCCACTACTAAGCGTAGAGTTACGCTTTTAAGTCTCTGATATGATGCACGGCCTCAGATTTATTCTTTCTATATTTATATACTTGCACAGACGCAATAGAGCCGCAACTAAGCGTAAATCTACTATTTAAAAGCGCTGAGATGATGTACGGCCACAGATCCGTCCTGTCTGTCGTTTTAGACCTGCACAGACGCAATAGAGCCAAAACTAAGTATATATTTACTCTTTTAAAGACTTGGACGCTGCACGGCGACAGATCCGTTCTATCTATCCTTTACACGTGCACAGACGCAACAGATCCAGAATTATGTGTACATTCACTTTTTCCAGGGCACTGTGACGGTATACGACCACAGCTCGGCATGTCTAACGTTTTTATCGTGCCCGCGATGCTGTACGGCCACAGACTTGTTCTTTTTCTAAACGTCATCTAACACAATAAAGCATCAACTAGATTTACTTTCCAAAGCACTGAGACGCTGTACGGCCACAGCTCCATTCTGTCTTTCATTCTAGACGTGAATAGACGCAATAGAGCCGCAACTAGCGTGGATTTACTCTTTAAAAGCGATAAGACGTTATACGGCCACAGTTCCGTCCTGTTTGTCCTTTTTAACGTGCAAAGACGCTAAAGAGCCACAACTAGGTGTATAATCACTCTATTAAAGTACTGAGATGCTGTACGACCACAGATCAATCCTTTTATCTTTTAAACGTCCACAAACGTAATAAAGCCACAACTAGGTTGATATCTACTTTTAAGAATCACTGATACGCTGTACGGCCGCATAACCGTCCTGTCTATCGTTCCAAAAGTGCACAGACGCAATAGAGCGACAACTAAAAAAATATCACTTTTTAAACGCGCTGAACTGCTGTACGGCCACAGATCCGTTCAGTCTATCTTTTTGGAAGTGCATAGACGCAATAGAGGGATAAGTAAGTGAACATTCTTATTATTTAAGAAGGATAGAAAGGACGGATTTTGATCGTACAGCATATTAGCCTCTTGAAAGAATGAAATTACAATTAGTTGTGGATCGATTGCATCTGTGGGTGTCAAGATAGATAGACACGACGTATCCAACGCCGCACAGCATGGTAGCGCTCTCAGCGCTTCTAGAGAGTCGTCCTACGTTAAGTTGTGGCTCTATTGCATCTGTGAACCTTCAGAAGGATAGAAAGAACGGATTTTGTCCGTACAGCATATCAGCCTCTTGAAAGAATGAATAAATGATGAGTTGTGGATCGATTGCATCTGTGGGTGTCGAGAAAACAGACAAGACGTATCCGTGGCCGCTAACCATGTAAGCGCTTCTAAAGAAAGAGTATACGCTTAGTCGTTGCTCTATCGCATCTGTGGACGTCTACAAAGACAGAAATGACAGATCTATAGCCGTACAGCGTCTCAGCGCTTCTAGAGAGTCGTCATATTTTTAGTTGTGGCTCTATTGCATTTGTGGATGTCTAAGAAGATAGAAAGGACGGATTTTGTCCGAACAGCATCTCAGCCTTTTGAAAGAACAAATATGCTTTTAATTGTAGATGTGGGTATCTAGAAAGATAGACAAGACGTTTCCGACGCCGCACAGCATGGTAGCGCTTATAAGGAATAGATATACACTTTGTTGTTGCTCTATCGCAACTGGGAACGTCTAGACAAACAGAAATGGCAGATCTTAAACCGTATAGCGTCTCAGCGCTTCTAGAGAGTCGTCATACGTTTATTTGTGGCTCTGTTGCATCTGAGGACGTCTAGAAGGATAGAAAGGACGGAATTTGACCGTACAGCATC
The DNA here is from genome assembly GCA_003676415.1 of Plasmopara muralis. NCBI lineage: Eukaryota > Oomycota > Peronosporomycetes > Peronosporales > Peronosporaceae > Plasmopara > Plasmopara muralis. The sequence goes on from RCHQ01000310.1 coordinate 45,727, forward strand.
TCAGTGGCTTGGAAAAATGAATATGCAATAAGTTGTGGATCAATTGCATCTGTGGGTACCTAGAAAGATAGACAAGACGTATCCAACGCCGCACAGCATGGTAGCGCTTCTATAGAATAAATATACACTTAGTTGTTGCTTTATCGCAACTGGGAACGTCTAGACAAACAGAAAAAGCAGATCTTAAACCGTATAGCGTCTCAGCGCTTCTAGAGAGTCGTCATACGTTTAGTTGTGGCTCTATTGCATCTGTGGACGTCTAGAAGGATACAAAGGACGGATTGTGTCCGTACAGCATCTCAGCCTCTTGAAAGGATGAATATACAATAAGTTGTGGATCGATTGCATCTGTGGGAATCTAGAAAGATCGACAAGACGTATCCGACGCCGCACAGCATGGTAGCGCTTCTATAGAATAAATATTCGCTTTGTTGTTGCTCTATCGCAACTGGGAACGTATAGACAAACAGAAATGGCAGATCTTAAACCGTATAGCGTCTCAGCGCTTCTAGAGAGTCGTCATACGTTTAGTTGTGGCTCTGTTGCATCTG
>RCHQ01000311.1:0-46257 GCA_003676415.1 Plasmopara muralis
TCAATTCGTCGTAGCGTGCTTATGAGAACATACCGCATGGTACTCGGACACTGTGAGGTCGACTCATGTCTAAAAAATAATACCAGTGTAAGACCCTGACGCATTAGTCTAGGAAGTCGGTCTGCGTTTTGAAAAAAGGTTTGAAGTCAATTCAGATTACCATATAGGCTGCTGATTTGCATAGCAAACTATCTGCGAGACAAATATCAAAATGACCTTTTTACATGCAAAAATTCTTAAGTCCAGACAAAATATATTACACGAACCCAGTGGTGTTATATTATTCGGTACCAAGTCATTGCGTGGCGCACTGTCAAGCCATGATTCAAATACAAATAGGAAGTCCTGTAAGGCTTAATATCAAGCCGTATGTAGTCGCAGAATTATGGTCTATCATGCATGTTAGTAGCTGTATGACTTATACTCACTCGACGTATACCAAAAGGTCTAGCTAAATTTTGATAGGGAAGTCTTGGTTAATTCTTAAAGTCAAATATCGATCTGCAAACCATAATGGCTATAAGCACAACTTGAAGATCAAAGACCTGAACTCACAATCCATTTTGGCGAAGAGCTACGGCAGCCTTGTTGTAGTCACAGAGCGGCCTATATTTTCTGCTTTAGATCGGACATCACAGCATGGTGCCCATGCCTGCATGAATAAGAGTTGTTTGTTTGTAAGAAATCCAATTGATATGCCAAGAAAGAGAACAGACGGTGAGTAAGGTGTGTGTGATTATTTTTAATTCTAAATTTCGAGAGACAACAGCAAGTATTTCGACCAGATATGTGCCCTCTTAACGATTTGCATCACGATTGCTAGAGAAGACACAACAGATTCAGTACTCTTAATTGCACTCCCAAACACTCGACAAAGGCTGTGAGACTATTTTCTAATTTGACGTCAAAAACATCCCACAACTGAGTCGTGTTGGTTTTCGCTACGAAATGATGCAATTTCACTCTAAAATTAATCGAAGTATTTGTACTGGATTCGTTCGAGACTGTAATTGCGCCGAATAATTACGCAATCATATTAAATGTGCAACAGCTAAAGGTACAGCTGCATCCCTTCTCGCCTATGCTAGACCTCGTCATTCCAGCAATTCTGGTCGCACATCTCGTGCCAGGTCTCAAGCTCTCAACCGCCTTCGCGCTTTCACAAAAACTAATTGATAATATCCGCAGTATATTAAGTTGTCCTTGTTGATGACTGCTTGTCTTGTTTGGTCGCGAATTTAAACTCTTCCTTGTCGATATGATCGTCATGTCGGATAATCTAGCAATTCCAAGCAGCTCTTTTGGGGATTAGACTTTACGGTCTAAACACGTTGCTTTTTCACTTTGCAATTTATCTTCATTCTTCTAGAGGTTTAATGCTTGTTTGGCATCTCTATCGCAAATCCCTTCGAAATTGTCCCGAAACGTCACATGCATTTTGTGCATACCAATATAACTCCTAAAAATGTTGATATGGTCACTTAATTCTTTATACTGCTATAAAGAGAGCTTAAGCATTGAGTGTGCGGTGCTCACGTGCTTTCTGGACAAAGACGCTCATGGTGCTTAAACTGTGTGCGTGCGATCTCCATCGTAAAGTGCTTGAGAGGCAAATCCCAGATTACACTGAGTGATTCTTAGATAGGAGCAAGTTAAGGTTGGAGTGCGCTCTTACATTTTCCGTTTTGCTGACGGGGCGAGATTGCCAAATAGAATTAACTTTTCCCCGGTCGCTCAAAGTATTAACAACTGCTTACTTTCCGACGATGACCTACATTGGTCTTAAGGCTAACTCTCTTCTTAATCAATGCTAGATCATTACCTTGCGTAGTAGATTTTTTGTCGTTTTCGCTCATAACCTTAACTGCTTCTCGTGCACGAGACTCTTGCACCTATACTGCTGTTTCACATACGTTTACTGGCCTTCCAACCTTTTTCCCGCAGTATTCGAATGTGTCCTGCTTGTATTCGTGCGTCCCTATTCTTGCTAAACCTTGCGGCTTGCTGGCACCTTGATTGTCTACTCGCCTATTCCTGTCATCTTTTCGCATGTGTATGCGCAGCAAGTGCTGTACTTAAAGCAATCGGGCAGGTCTGACAGATGTTAGCTGTAGAAAACAAGAGTGTTTAAATCCATCAAATCGCGTATGCGATTAGATGTATCTGATCACACGTTTAACATTTGTGAATACCAACATAATTTAAAAAAATATACTTATTATCTTGAATATCATAGATAAAGTTTTAGTTGTAGAACCGAACAACACAAAGTTTTTCTGCAGGCCTTTTTCATCAAAATTATGGCACACGCTCATGACTTTCCGGTATTTCCACAAGCCTTAAATAAGCGCGAAGTTGGCCGTGTAACAAAACCTTGCGATCATGTATGTTCGCCTTCAAAATTTTATCAATCTGCTACAACGTTTACTTATGTATCTCGATGTTCCATAATTACATGCAGCATAAACGTGCACACATCTTAAGGTGCAAAGCACATATGGATCCGCGATAAAAATCAGCCTCACGAACCTACCGCGCCAATCACTGCAAACGCGACAATACTTGCTGGAATTTTAATCTGTAGCTTGAATCTTGTTATTTTCGCTTGTAGAACCTACTGCCACTTCAACCATCAACTGTTAACATTTAGAAAGGAAACCATGCACGAGTCGTGGAAAAGTACGCAAGTTCACTAATATAAAAATTCCAGTGCAAATGAGCTGAAAAATACTGCTCGCCATCGCCGCAAAGTTTATTTGCAAGACTTCCAGCCAGATTATTCATGTATAAAGACCAGCGATCGGTCAGCTCAGTATTTGTACAAGTTAACAAAGTCGACAGAAGGTGCGCAGCACCCTTAACCGGCGCAACTGACACGAATCTTATTCCAAAGACTCAGAGATTGAGAGACTCGTTTATAACTTTATAGCTCACACGTAGCAAATAACTGATTCAGCGGCGTCTTGCCATACATTTGCTCAAGTGGGACTCCGCTTTATCGGCTAAAACTAGTTTTGCTTTTACAAGCAACGCTGGGGGTATTGAAGACCTCCAAACCAACTAACGTAAATCGGGCATGCAAGCCTAGCTTGAAAACTGCAAAGGCGATTGTAAGGGATTTTTTCTTATCCATGAACGATTCATTTGAGTTATGCAGGTCCATAATTAAGTTACCTAATAGCCTTTGATTTGTCACCGACTAATTTAATGTATGTTGCGCACACATGTAAATTGTCTTCGAAAGCTCCAGCGATATTCAGCAAACAGCCAAGAAGTCTCAGCAATTCCGTTGTAGTTACATGGCGGTATCTATATGAGGAAAATGATAAACTTGGTTTGCCGTTTAAACCAGAACTATCAAGTCTATACTGATTATAACTACGACACTTGTCATTTCCGCATGCCAGAGAAATTGGGTGACAAAGTGGAGCTACTAATAATTTCAAGAAGTACTGATGAGTCAGGGACGGACTACCAAGCTACCGTAGCCTGAAGTCGTCATGAAACTCATAATTGACCACGCTCCAAATTTGTTTGCATCAAAAATGTCATCGCCATGAGCAGCACTGAAGATCCGCTCGGCATGGCTAACTAAAGCAGTGTCAAAATGTCAAACTTTGCTCCCATTGTGCACTTGGTCTCATATCTGTAGCAAGGTTGTTGAGAATAACATTTACTTATCAAGTCATAAATGCATGCGCTATTATTGCTTCCTCGCAGATCAGCGACTTTGCAGCCGGCTTCTGCTAGATCTGAAAAAAAGTAATAGGCAGAATTTTATCTGTCAAATAAAGAATTGGTCCCACCTCGACGACTGCAAGCATTAAGAAAAGCTTCAACAAATTGATCAACAACGTTTTGTTTTGTATCTCAAGAACACATTTTACATTGGTAATGCACCAGAAGCATAGGCTCGACAAGTCTTGCGTTCTTCCGAAAGATTGTATTAATTAGCTTCGTATGGGCATACGAATAAAAAAATTAACGCGTACTCTTGACGCAATGATTCAAGACTCATTATTGATCGATTTAGCGTCATCAACAGGGGCGATGAGAACACCGAAATCTCATCTATTGCATAAATAGAAACAGCGTCACAAAGTCAATGTAGCCGAGGAAGTTGCAAATTTGAGCCCCCTTTTTTTAAGGCGGACATGATGGTTTGCGACGCTGTGTCATCGTTTACCAACGCAATAAAAGCGTTTAGATATCAGTCAAGCTATTATATTGGATAATATACTAGTAATCGAGGCCTTAGAAGGACAAAGTCAGAAGAGTTATATGTGGTATAATGTAACATAATTATGGCTGGGTCATCTATTTTGTTGATTCAAACCGATCACTTTACTTTTATCAGGTCAATGATTGCATCAGAGTAGCACTTCAGATCGAGGAAACAATTTGCGACATAGACCCCTTTTATGCCTAACGTTGCTTAGAGATATATGCAATCCAAATACGCTTGTGAATTAAGCTACACGACAGCGAGTACAAAGACTTTATACTGCTTATGTGAGAAACTTATATCAAAGCCGACGGTCAACACCATAAGGAAATTTGCCGCTTCTACATTCAGTATTGGTGTTTGCTGAAGAGTCTTCGTGACATGGCAACGCGCAATCGCACTGCTCGCGCCGCAGTTAGCCAGTAAAAGCCCATTTTGGAGCATCATTTTGTCCGATTTTGTGAGGTAAAATGTGCTGTGGTGGTGGCTTACATTATATGCGCTTTAGCTAAATGGGGTATCCCGCGATAGTGACAGCTTAGTCCTAGCGCGTGGGTGTGTAAACTAAAATGGAGCAATAGTGGCCTCCTAATACGTGCAGTTTACCTCGACAACATTCCAACCGTGGCTCGGCAAATTCACTCGCTTAACAAAATTCAAGCTCATTCAACCGCACAGCAGGTGAGCTACCACATTAAGGCTTAAATGTCCGCGCTTTTCACCTCTGGGACTGCCAACGATCAAGCGAGTATCGGTACCGAGCTACAATTCTTACGTCTATGTGCATCCCCGACGCTACGATGGTTGCAGGTCGATAGACGCCTGTATTTGTCTGCGTTTTCGCCAGCTCTGAATCCTCTTTTGACACGCATTATCTCTTAGAGATTCGGACATTGCACAGAATTCAACGTGTATGTATAGCCAACATCTTATGCATACATTCGAGTTTATTCTCCATGGTTTCCTTGGTTCAGACGTATCAATTTACAGCGACTCTGTAACGGCGGTCCTGTATGGCTTACCATTATTCTTAGCTTTGACTTTTCACGACTTTCTATTGTCTTAATCACACATTCACGTGTCGCTAAATGAAGAATTCTCCGCAACATCGCGACTTCGGATTGGACCGGTTTAATGAAGCTTGTGTTTGTATTCTTCTCTATGTACCGTTCACTACATAACGACCTGTATTTGGCGTTTTTTACATCTTGTATTGCTTACGCTCAGCAAAAACGCGTTGAAAATTAATTTGTGTTTGAGCGCGAGACATCGCCGTTCCGAATTCTTCTTGTCGCTCTACCTTTGCTCTATAGCAAGCTCAATCGCTGCGTACATGGCTAATTAGCTCCAAGACAATCCGAGGCTAAATTACCCATTACCCAAATGATTCTGCGCTTAAGACACCCTTATTTGTGCCCAGTACTAAAGCAATCCTCGTCATCAAGCTAAAACAAATGTTTAGTATGAGCTGTGATGTATCATCTCTCCCACTAATACGACGGAAGCCGTGATCGCCAGGACAGGGTAAGACCGCGGCACTACAACTTACACTCGTAACGTGCTGGTGGGCCAACTCATATGTCTGAGTTGGCCGCAAGTGCACTATCGACCCAGTTCTACAAACAGTGAGTTTGTGTCGCATTCAAGTTCTGTTCAAGCAATCTCCGAAAGGAACAAGTGCATATATAACTCTGCTGTGCGGGGAGACTCGAGGCTGCGTTGCTAGTAGATGCACATATTTAAACGTGAAACATTCACATTCTTCGCGCCTCACCGGATAAAGTGTTGATCATTGCTATCTGGAATCAGAAGCAACGAGCACTATTAATCTAAGCCGGTTTTTTTTGGCCGCGCGTTGGGGTATGGTAGAAATGCCTTTAAATTGCACTCGAAATGTACGATTTCAGCTCCTGATTTGACTTGAAGCCAAAGCCGGGACATCTCGAAGGTGAAGTCACCAGCTCATCCTAAAAAAAAAATTGTAAAAATGTGTACGAAAGAAATTTTGTTTTCCACATACACTGAGGTTAACAAAAAAAAGCTCACTAAAAGCTCAAGGAATGCACTGAAAGCGGTCCTAAAGGATTATATAGCTACCTGATTATGACCTGATGTTTTAGTAATTCCTTATTTCGAGTAAAAGTGTGTTGCGAATTTTGATATCAAATCGAATGACAATGCTGGCACGTGCAGTAGTGCCCAACGTCCGAACAAACGCTATGCACAGCATAAGTGGCAATGTACGTCTCAACCATTGCATTTAATTGAATACGGATCCTTTTTTATTGCGCCAACCCATGTGAATTCTTTTCCTGTTAATCTTCTCGACATGCAGAGATGCTCTGGCCTCACGTGCAGCCGCTATCAGACAATGGTTAGACCCGCGATAGGGGCTTCAACGAAAACGGCGTTGCTCTGGTCGCGTCTCCGAATGAACTCTGTTAAATTAAAAATGCAGCCATTCATTTACACCACGAAAGCTCAGGTGCGTGATTAAAGCCGCTTGCAGGCCATTAAAGCATCGCAGCGGTGCAATTTGTCGCGCGCACTACTCACTAGTACTGGTGTGGCCGTGCAGAAATATTCTGCCGCTACAATCGAGGATGTAGCAGTGAACCGCCCAATCGCGTACTGGGTATTCGGTACAGCAGCTTTGGTGGGGAGTACGATTGCTGTCGGTGGCGCCACTCGTTTGACCCGATCAGGTTTGTCGATGGTACAGTGGAAGCCTCACGGCAGTCTGCCGCCCATGTCGTCGGCAGAATGGGACGCACAATTTAAAATCTACAAGAAATTTCCAGAGTACCAGCAACGCAAGAACATGGTATGACTTCGGCAATACATTTATTATCGTGATTTGTACAATACTTATTAAAGTCATGGCTTTTGTAGACAGTGGACGAGTTTAAAAAGATCTTTTGGTGGGAATACGGCCACCGAATGCTTGGCCGCACAATTGGTATTGTGTACACGGGTCCATTGATTTACTTTATGCTGCGTAAGCGTCTTCCTCGGGAGCTATACAAGCGCTTTGGTATGCTGTTCGGGTTGGGTGCGACCCAAGGAGCCATTGGCTGGTGGATGGTTCGCAGTGGATTGGAAGAGCATGGTCACAAGCAGTTGGAGAAGCGCTACGAAGTACGCGTCAGTCCCTATCGTCTCGCGACCCATGTACGTTGCCAAAATCTGTAGCTTGCAAATGACAAAGATGTTTACCCCGTTGTGCCATGTTTGGTGCTGTTAACAGCTTGCATTCGCTTTAACAACGCTAGGTGTCTTACTATGGACGGGATTTAACCTGATTGCGCCTCCGTCACATGCGGTAATGACGCGAGACATGATTTCCCCAGACGTACGGAAACAGGTAACTCGTATTGGTAAGATTCTGGGTCACGTTTCTACTGCTTTGGGTGTTACGATCGTCTCGGGAGCGTTCGTGGCAGGAACTGACGCTGGTATGGCCTACAATACTTTTCCAAAAATGAACGAGCAATGGATCCCAGACGACCTCTTTGTCCTCGAACCGAAGTATAAAAATTTCTTTGAAAATGTGCCACTTGTGCAACTAGACCATCGGATTCTTGCTTTAAGTACGCTCGCGGGTTTTGGTACAGTGTACGGCATGGCACGTCGTCAACACATTTGGAGACAGCTACCGCAACAATCTCGTAATGCGCTAAACATGGCGCTGGGTGCCGCTGGTGGCCAAGTGCTGCTGGGCATCACGACGCTGATCAATTGTGTGCCAATTCCTCTCGCTATTATGCATCAGTGCGGTGCGATCGTGCTCGTGACGGCTACGCTATGGTCACAGCATACGCTTAACTTTGCCAAGCCACTTAAGAAGACCGTGCAGGCCGCTATCAAAGCTGCACCCAAGACTTGGTGATGGAAGGTTAAAAGTCATATTAGATTACACAAACAACACCACTAAAAACGGCATAAAAGGTCATGAATGTCACAAAGCATCCCAAATTATTTGCATTTCATATACTCCCATCCTACAGGCCATCATGGACGATTCTGGTACATTGATTCACACCGTAGTGTACTTGTCCAGTTCATGATCTAAGTCTGTATCTCATTCCGTTCATGCAGCAACCGCAGGCGATCGTCGTGGCATGTGGTCGATGGTTAGAGAGGGCTACGAAGGGCTAGTGAGTACCGTGATCCGGCCTTTAAGGGCTCAGTACGCCCCTTCAGAGCTTGGACCAAAGCGCGTACAGATTGGAGAAGTGTCAGTGCAACGCACAGATTTAAAGCTTAAGAATCCGGCTGGCTACACTCTCGAGTGCAGCTGGTGGAAGCCTCGCAAGGTCAAGACCGAACCTACTGCAGCGCAAGATAAGTGGCCGTGCATTATGGTCCTACACGGCAATAGTTCCTGTCGACTTGGAGCATTAGAGATCGTAATGTATGCGCTACCAGCAGGATTTACCGTCTTTGCACTGGATTTCTGTGGTTCAGGATTGTCCCAAGGCAAATTTGTATCGCTGGGCTACCACGAGCAGACGGATATTGCGACGGCCGTAAAGTATGTGCGAAAGACTGGAGAGATCTCGAGTCTGTGTCTCTGGGGACGCAGTATGGGCGCAGTAGCAGCACTAATGTATGCAGAGTCGGATTCGACTGTTAACGCAATGGTGCTGGACTCGCCTTTTTCAAGTCTTTCGAAACTTGCTACTGAGTTAGTGGATGATGGGAAATTGGGCGTACCGAAAATTGCAGTAAGGCTGGTGATGAGACTCATTCGACGCGATATTAAAAAAAGAGCCAAGTTTGACATGTTCAAATTGAAGCCGATTGCCAAGATTCACAAGTGTGTCGTCCCGGCGTTCTTTGTTGTTGGATTGCAAGATGAATTGGTCGGACCGCATCACGTCGAGGCGCTGTATAAACTACACAATGGACCGAATCAATTGTTTAAGTTTCCGGGTGGACACAACTGTCAACGCCCCTTCAATTTTTTTATCCAGGCTTTGCAATTTTTGCGAGTGATGGTGGGACTTATGCCACTACCGGATGATCTATCAACGTTTGATCTGTCACCAGCACAGCGTCAAAATCTTATACAATCGGATAAAAAGGTGTCTCCAAAGCGCACGAAACCAACGCGACTATATAAGAACCCGCTCGAGCCAGGGATTTCAATTGAAACAGTACATAAAATGTCGATTAAGGAACTTAAACTGTGTATCGATCGTGCTGGATACAGCGATGTCACGTGTATAGAGAAGAGAGAGATGGTGGAGCTCGTGCTGAAGCTCTACGCGCGATATAGGAGATCCAGCAAGCATGCAGCTGACGACAGGCAGATCGTAGAGGAGACAAAAAATTCGCCTGCTAGTCGACCAAGTCCGACAAGTACACAGATTAAATCAGTAGCTTTAAACACCCTGGACGTGACAAATGTAGGAAAGCAGCGTCGTCGTAGCGAAGGCGATACATCGCGTGCAGGTGATGACACTGAAGTGGCAGCAGAATTATCCATTCTTGATTCGATTAAAACTAGCGCCTCGAGCATTCTCTCAGATGCAGAGTTGGATCGACGATTGAGTATCGATTATTCTAGTGATACAGAAGACAAGTCTGAGGACAATTTCGCAAAGTAATTGGCAAAATGGTGTCAATGAGTAGAAATGTAATCTCAAGAATTTGTCAGAAGCTATGCGCGCTTATTGTGCGCTATCGCTGTCCACGAATACAAGGCGATCGGTCTGTAAGCTTGCTGTCAAAAAATACGTGTAGTATCAGTCTTCGATTGCAGCTCGGTCAAAACCATAACGTTAAACTCGTTCTTCGTTCATCAGATACTTGACTTTTTTTTCAAGAAACCTGGATTATTCTAGCAATGCAATATTTAATGAATAGCTGCAATACTTAAAGGTAAAATGACTTTACATACCTTATCATGAATCTATTGCTTGCTCCGGTGTACATTCTTTTCAATGTGCTGTTCGATTAGCTCGTGGGTTACCACTGAGCAAGTACAGCGAATAGCTGGCTCACTTCACTCATTTGCGCATGGACTGTCGTCGTCATTGCCGCTAAAAAGGATTGATTTCCAAATAGCGCACATTCGCCGCACTTGCTTTAAAAAAGTTTAGTGAAAGCAACTGTAATTACGCGCTTTGAAGTCGTGTCACTACTGAAATGGCAAAGACTTACCTGAACTCTTGAAACGCCGGAAAAACGATTTTGCTCAAAGAGTTGTCTAGTAAAAGAGCGTACACGATTCATAAAAATAAGAAGTATTACCAAGCAAGCACTGATTGAATGCATCAATTCTAAAGTATTAAAAATATTATAGAGTTGACCCAAGAATTCAGAGTGCAAAATACGACATATGGACACAGTTTGCAATCCGTTACTGTGGTCTGTTAATCGTGAAACGCTTATAAATTCGTTCGAGGACGAAAAACATGTGATCGAAAAAGCCGTTTGTTACCTCGATCATTATACGACATACCAACTAGATCTCGACAGGACGATTTCAGAGAAAACCACTTTAAACAAGTTACTTCGAGCACTGTTGATAATGGAGGGCTACTTGATTCGCGTTCCGAACGAAGCATGCATCCCCGATTCACGTCCAGTTTGGAGACAACGTTTCGATGCCGACAGCCCCGTTTACTCGCGTGTACTCTACTACATTGTCGAAGAAGGCTTTCTACGCGGCTACAAGTCACCTCCATGTCATCACGACGAGCCTGTGGAATCGTTTCAGCTCACCAGCTATCGCATCGAGATCAACGTCATGCGCTCGCTCAACCTTTTCGAAATCAAAGCCAATGTTGTTAGTCGGCGGCAGCTTGATGACGACACTTGTTCAGACAGCAGCGATGACAACGATGATTGCACCAAGCAAGTGACACAAATAAAGCCTTCCACTTCACCCAAAGCAATTACAAGCAACTATCATATCTTCTTCCTCGCGCCCAACAAAGATTTGGTTCAGAAGTGGTCGGTAAAGCTGTTAAATTGGAATCGCTTTGTTTTCAGCTCGTACAACCCTCTCGATAGCAAGAAACTTCAGCAATCGAAAGCCGATATCATCGAATCTTTGCGCGTAGTGAGTGCAGCCGATCAATTATTAAGACCAATTCAACTATGTCCCGGCGAAAGTACCTCAGATGACGTAGAGAATATCCCGCCTTCCATCCACGACAATGGCAATGTCACAGTACCGATTACCATACTGAGCAACGCTACTAAAACGCCAAGTACTCTGGTATCGACTGACGCTTCCATTGCATCCATTGAGATTGCTGAGGGCATGAAGCTCACCGAGTCGAGTCCGTGGTGGATAGCATCAATTGCAAGATCGAGAAGAATTTCGTCGCACTCTCTTAGATGTTAACAAAAGTCTCCTTTGCAACCTGTAATTGAATGCTCCCTTCGACGTTATTAGCTTCAAAAACGTTACAGCTTACTTTTTGTGAGTGCGTTCCTACAACTTTAAATTCTGCCGTCTGGTTTCGTTTGATGTTTTCACTAGAACAGTCAGATTTTAACACAAGGATTTCCGCTTCATTATCCCTGGGACCAATGAAATTCTTCAGAAACACACGATACGTCATCTTCATGGTAATGTGTGCATGAAGAGCATCCACCTCCTGTGAAACTTTAATATCAATCGGCTCGATCGATTCTGTTTCCGGGCAAACACAGTATCTCTTAGAATCAAACAATAAATGCAGTGAGTCGAAGATGTCTCCACCCCCGTGAGTGCGTGAGCTAAAGATTATTACTTGTCGGGCAAAACGTAGCGCAATCATCTCCGTCTCATTCATTAGCATCGAAATTTTCGAATGTCGTGCTTTAAACTCCGACTGTCGTACTGCTTCCGAGCACTTCAGTATCTCATGCGTCAACGCAAAAATATTTGCTTCCACCGAATTTCCAGCAAGAACAAGACCGTTTACTTTTACACAATCTCGCTGCAAATCTTTCAACGCTTGACCAAGTGTCCACGATTTGTATCGCTCTGCTCGCGCTGTCCTGCTTTGTCGATCAATCTGTGAGTACAATGAACGCAGAGGGATGATTAATGCATGATTGTCGTTCATCACTGCTGATGACTGCATTAGTATCTCAGTCCATGCTGATAACCGATTTGCATTGTTAATGTGTCCTTCTTTTTCTAAGTCCTTTCTGGCAAGTTCTTCATTCAACTCACGCATTCGAGCAATCGACTTGTATCGGCTGATTTCACCTGCTATTACTCGTGCCCACTTTGTCGCTTCAGCGCTAGAATTTACGTCCAAAATTAAACGTATACGACCTTTTAAATCAAAAAAGGCAAAGGCATTGCGGTGCAGCGCTCCATGACTCTCGTCTTGAAAAGTTTTCCGGACTGTCCACTCAGTCTCAGATAAATCTACCTGACTCAATGGACTGTTGTGTTTCAGCAGAAGTTTGCTGGTCTCAGATGCACTGCCATTACGTTCTCGTCCTAGCTCAAATACATAATCGGAACACTGCATTCGACTCGAGAAAAAATAGAGCATGTAGTTGTCACACAGACAGGCATACTCTCTACGCTGAGATCTACAAAACGTTCCCCACTCTGCAGAGACGACCCATCCTTGTAAGACAACATTAATCCCTCCATCTTTGCCAGCAATATTTCTCGACAATCTTCGAACTAGATTTTTGTCATCATCTTGTAAAAAAGATGACGGGGATACATTTGTATCGACATTTGTGTGCGCTAATGCCTTCACCATAGCATTTGCAATCGAAAGTAAGTCGCACATGCCTACAAGATTATTACCCAACACTGCATCGCGGAGAAGACAAACCAGTCGCCGAACATTTTCTTGAATTTGACGTATGCGCTCAATTAATTGGAATCCAGCCCGAAGAAGGACGCGCTCGGTGCTCTTTGAATCCTTCTGACCTTTTCGAAATCGAGCAGCCAGCAAACGCAATCGTTTCTCCTGAGTCGTAGCATGTTGACGAGCTCGCTTTCGAAAAAGTGCTTGTGCCACATTAGAAAGCTGGATTGATTTTTTTTTCCTTACTTCTGAATCACGATTCACCTCTGCACGTGCGAGCGAAATTGCCGACTTTTTACCCTTGATCCGCATCGCTTTCTCATCTCTTTTCTGACAGACTTTCATCAACGTTAGCAAAAGCGGATGTTCTGTCTTCGTTACTACTTGCGGATACGAAACTTTAATTGGCGCGATCTTACGTGATGACAGAATACCACGCGCAAGAGTCGGTTCGTGAGAGCGCAAGCTATCAATTTTAAACTCCAAAATGTCGAGCTCTTCAACTTCATTTGTGACTAAAGCCTGCGCATTAAGTTCTATAAGCAAGTCAAACAGATACATTATCAGTACTTAAAGTATAAACAGCAACATGACCAATTTTCTACCCATTTCCGTGCGGACAAGAATGAGCTTTCCTTGAATCGATTCCGGCACGTTGCTTCCTGGCCGATAGCATGTAGTCAATTCAACGGTCGGGTCGTTCTCACTGTTATTACTTTCACGGGTTTTGTTGCCTAAGATATCGACACTCATAGCTTTATGCATGCTGCAGCGCTTTCCCAATGTTTTCATTAAATCTGCAACAGTCATAGTCGCGATACATTTCATACGAACAAGCTCGTCTGTCGGCAACACTACCCTGTAATCAACAATCACGTCAATTGGTTCGTGTCCCCGTCGGCGCAGCGGAAAATCATCCGATGCGCAAGAAACACTTACCTTACATTCGTTGTTGGCTTCATCGTAGTTATCTCAGGTCAGAGCTGAGGCCAATGAAAAGCAGTCCGTTTCATTAATAATATACTGAAACGCTGCGCCTATTCATGCTTTATCTTCCGAAATTAGACAAGATTTCGCGTCATCTCTCTAATACTACGTTTTACATATTATGAGCATTGAAAAAGAAAAGAAATTACTTCAAACGCACAGTTTCCTCGCCAAAATTAATGCTGATACTGAAAAGCAATTGCAAACTCCGCCGATTAATTTTTTGTTAGTGCGGAATATAGCCACTTCCGAAAATGTCTGGGCTTTTTCGCACAAGATCCCAGACCCAAGGTTCATCTTTTTTTGGATCGTAAGTAGTCAGTGGGAAAGTATATGGCAATGGAAGAAGCTCAGTTCGTTGAGCTTTGGGTACAGCTTCGGACACGTCAGCCGCTTTACTCCCAATTGTCGCAAGGCGCAGCGGAAATTCACTGCTTTGATGTCCTAAAAGTGGAGGTAAAAACATGATACCAAGCTCGTACGACCGGATCATAAACTGCGTCTTGGTCCTCTGAAACGAACCCCATGCAGCTTTGCTCAAATTTGAGCTCGTGACGATTGCCCAGTCTAGCTCTCCCGCTCTATCATCGCTTGGATTGAAACGAGCATACGACTTAATATGCGGCATGGCATTTTGACGATAAATTTCCGACGGTGGCATCCACTTTCGAAGATATTTGTGCAAAAACGGCTTCATATTTTTCAACGGGCACGGAATCGAACGTCCAGAATTCCATCCTTCAAGCGAGTTTTGCTGTAAAATCCAACATCAATACGTCAAGACTCGGATTACTCTTTAGCTTTAAAAAAAATATGAGTCGACTTTACCACATTTTCAACTGAAGGCCATATGATATGCAATGCTTGGGTGGATATATTGTTCTTCTTCCCCGGCAAGAGGCTCTCAGCAAATTCTCCAAAAAGCCACTTTTCGTCAAGCGATCCCAAGCTAGAAAACTAAGTGAACAAGTTGTAAGTAATAGTATCTTTGATAGGGTATGGATGACAGGAATTTACATACCTGGCAGATCAGGGGGTTATCTGTAGGAGGAATTTGGTACGTTTTCAAAAGTCTGTTATATTGCATACATCAGATTCAGATGGGTGTTTAAATTACCACATAGGTACACCAAGACTTACTTGCGCACACGTAGATGTCCATACTTCTCCATCTCTAAGCATTATACACAGATACCTCTGTGTGAGCTCAATTAGTCGCATAAAAGCTACGCAAAATGCTGTACCTTTGCCTTTGTAAACCCCAGGCACTGACGGCACGAGAGCAACTCTTGCATTTAAAAAGTCAAACCTATTAAGTTCTTGACAAAAGTCCTTGACTGGTGCTCCAAGTGAGGATAGATACTGGACCAGATCGCTTTCGAAGTCAATCGACCCAGCCGCAATAGTCCCTTTTCTTTCTTTGTCATTGTCAAAAGGTTTCTTGAGCCCAAAATCCTGGTACCATATTCCTTGTGTCTTAGTGTTCCAATCGTTGGCCAAGAAATTGGCTGTAAAGATTGCCACCCGCACGTTCTCAGGGTACAGCGCTACCAGCATTTTCGTATGGTGTGTTCCGTAAGGTATGGGCAGTGGTGGGGTTACAGGCATCACATTGGAATACTCTTGACACTCTTTGGTCATTCTACAACAGCGTGAATATCGGTGGAGACTCAGTTGTGAAGTGGTTTACAGATAGCAACATACCCTTGTCGATCTCTTTCTCCGTGTACCAGCACCACTGGCACTTGTCGTAGTCGAGGACACTCGGAGAAGAGCCACGAAAGGTCATACATGTAGTTGGTGAGTAAACAGCGAGTATATTCTCCATCCAGTACATCGCGTAGACTCTTAGAGTGCCCTAAAGCATGACAAGAAGCAGATAAATTAATGTTGAAAGTCGACATTAGACGAGGATGTTTACACACGGTTATGAGCCGATGGAGACGATTTAATCCGATTTAGATAGAGCGCTACATCCGATGATGCAGCAGTCACCTCTGTACTCGTCGCAAGCTTCTGGCGCTTAGGCGCGCGGGTCGTGTCCGCCATTACAAACTTCAATTTGCTTTTTTTCAATCGTAAGAAAGCAAAAGAGACAAAAACCGCGTGCTTTTTCATAAAATTTAGGCATTTGCTTTCTAAATTATGCAGTCGGGAGCGGGAGGTGATGTAGACCGCGCTCTGAGCAGCATCCGCGCGCGAGCCGACCACTTGCGCCACACTGTTGCACGTTTGGAGCACAATTTGGCTTGGAATCCAGCCAGCACGTGGTAAGAATGCATCCTAGTTATATGTTAGCACTCCTCCTACGCCGCATCCCTATTGTTAGGCCGGAGCTACTAAGCCAGTACATGGTAATTTCCAAGCAGCTGGAGAACATGAATGAGGAGATTCCTGATTTAGTACAGCATTTTGCTTGTGTACCAAGAATGTCAACGCCCAACCCAGCGGATATTCCGCTACTTTTGCGAACCCGAGAGGACCCAGAGATGGAGGAAGAAGACCGACAGCTCATGGCTGATAAGCCTCGCGTAAAGAACACAGAAGCGCTACAGAAGTTGGTAGTATCACACAATGATGCGGTGGAGGGTTTGGAGGAGACTTTTAACGAGATGTCAGACAGTCTGTTTAAGGCCATTCGAGTAAACAAGTACGTAGTCATGTCCAAACCGCAGAGTACACAAACGCGGCAATTTAAGTATATTGAGTCCGGCACGTATGAGTAAAAAAAAATTGCGAACGCAGATTTATAGTAACACTTTGCGGGTGTCTTCACTGTACGTTTCCAGTGCGCAAAGCAGCAAGAGCGCGTTCAGCGCTGATGTACGTTGGCATCATCGACTCCATGTACCGCAAGCGATTCCACGATGGAAGAAATGGTAAGCCTAGACAATGCATGTGCAGATGCGGTATCGACGCAAACAGTGGGCGATGAAAGCCAAATCTGCGCATTACGTTCATTGTGAGTTAATTTGCTCTAGCGGTCAAGACTTATGCTCACCGGCAGCTATCTTTGCCTACAAAACCACTGCTCGCTAGAATATTTTTTCCTATATCCATCATATGCTTCACTGCAGTCCAGCGACAATTAAATGCGTGCAGTAGTAAGGAAATATGTTGTCATATGTGCTACATACAAAGTTCGTAGTGCGACGGTGTGAGGTCGCCCACGTAAGGAATATGTTCGAGCGGGATTACCAGTACATGCTTTTTGGCGCGTGGATTACGATCTAACATGGCAATGACTTTGGCATCCTGTAACAGCAACAATGGCGCAACCATGTTTAATCGAGTCGAACAAATAAATTATCATATTCTTGCCTCTAACCTCGTAGACAATGTGATTCATTTCCCGAAGCGAATTGCAACAGAAGATGCAAGTCCGGACACCCCTCATAATGCAGTCGAATACTAGGATCAAATTAGATTATGTTTGTATAAATTCGTTTTTTTGTTATTTATGCGAGCAAAGAAAAATAATTTACTACCATGGTGGACGCCATGGTAGCGCTTAAGAGCTGCGCTTCCACTGCTAAGCAGTGCCGTGTGCGTATTTAGCGATCAAAGATTCTCTCAAATCACTTACCCCAGGTACCTCTTCCTCCGCCAACATTTGTCCGGCCACATGTTATTGTACTCGAGTGTGAAAACGCGCCAATGTGCAAATGATTTGCGCGGCTCTCGTCTGTTAAAGATGAATGAAATGGAAAGTATCTAGCATGAACACGAAAATCACAAGATGGGGAACCTTCAGCACGGAAATGAGGCTACGTCAATCATGACGACGGAGCAGTCGCATACCGATGCCGACAAAAGAGCCTCTGGAGCGTTAAAATTTGCTAGCAAAGGCAGATATGCTGCAGCATGAAGCGTTGGCAGGGTTTTTGAAAGCTAGAAAGAGCTGACAGGAGTGACTCAAGCTCTAGCGCTTCAGTCGGGACGTCGCTTAATCGCTGCGAGAAAAGCGAAGAAGATAATGAGGTAAGAAAATTACGTCATGGCAAGACAAATAGTGTGTCCAGATTCTATTAGTGGCTTAGAGGTGAGGCTGGTTGAAGTACCGAGCGGTATACGATACTTTCCGTGAGCTTGTTGAATTCAATAGAGTGTCTCGTGATGGCAACTTTAGCGCTGGCAAAAACAGGATACCACGGAAACTCTTAGAAAGAGGTGGAATGAAAGATGATCAAGCCTAGACGATAGTATTACAAAGTATTAATTGATTCACGATATGCGCTAGAATACTGGCAAAAAAGCTACGTCAGCTTTCGGTGAAATTGCATTTTCGTGCTGTGCAAACACAAATGGTGGCAGCAATGAAAAGGGCGTGTGCTCGAATGAACAATGTTGCTGGTTTGTGCGCCTTTCAAATGGATAATAGTAAAAAACCGGAAAGCATGACAATAAATTTGAAACATTCGGCGTTGCACAGCCCACCTCCCGCGTAAAAGCCGTCTTTTTACAGGCTGTGACTACGCACTCCAAATCGTGAAATCGATCATAAATTGACGACTTTTTAATGCGTCAAAATTAAACATCAAACGTGGTTTGACATATCGTGCACAACGAATGGTAGATAACGCATGATCTCACAGAGAGCCAAAAAAGTATGAGCTCATTTGTGTCAAATGTCAAGAAGAATCCAGGCTTAATTGCCAGCGGCGAGAAAAATAAAGAAGGTCACTTTTTTTAACGCTTTTGATATGCCGAACGCGTCGATTGCTGGAATTAGGCAAATATGGGGATTCTACGGAGAGCAAATTACTTATGTGAACTACCACGGTTGTTTGATGCTACTTGTATCACGTGACGGCAGTTTGGCGCATCAAATAATAGCGTTTGCATTACTGCCGACAAGCAAAGTGGAGCATTTGAATTGGTTTATCACTTTGGCGAAGCGTGGTGGTGCTCATTCTGCTGTAAATCGCGCCTTTTGCTTCAAGAAGAATCACGCTTTCGTGCATTAAGATATGACGCATGTCAAGCAAAAGTCATGTCGTGCGCTCGTTGTGGAGGTAATGTCAATTATAACAAGACAAGACAATTTCTGTACTTGGTCGTTTGAATCAAAATTGTGGGAACTACAACGACAGGAGCGTTTGATTAAGTTTTGAGGCTCTTGATGGGGTAAATTTAACTGCTGCAGCATTTCTGCGGGCACTAAATCCGAAAATTTGGGCACATTATTTGCACTGATCTGTGAATTTGTATGGTTAGGCTAGTACAGGCGCTGCGAGGCTGTTGCAGTCTCGGAGATTTATCCAGCAGTTGCGAGAGCAGTCCGAAATTTCACAACAACCAGAGTTTGTTTGGATTAGTGAGATTGTATTAGGTTACATACAATGTAGAGAAATTAATGCTCAGATTCCAAATTTACAAGATTCAATCGTCATACGGGTATCGGCTCTTGTAAACTTGGCATTACCATGTAGAGTGGCAGTTTGTGGGGTTCAGTCCTTTTGATGCAATTTTTCATTGACCGATGTTGCAAATTTGTCGTTACTTATCACACTAGGCGGCTGCCTTACTAGTCTTGTTGATTACAATAATTAAAAGTTATTGTACTCCATGTTACTTGCTGACGCTAGCCTTGCGTACAACTTTCTTGCCATTTTCGGTAGCTTTGACTGCGTGTGCGGTCTTCAGTTTATTCTTAATGTATTGCTGCGACTTGCGCTTTAGCGCCATACGGTGCATATGCAACGAATTTTTGGCCGGCCGTGCTCGAATGAGCAGGTCCTGCCCCAGCGGCCTCAATAATCCACCTGTAGCCGCGGTGGGGAGCACACCGGCCAATGAGATGCCATAGGTTTTGGCCAGACAAAATTGCAAGTCGCGCGGTTCCAATGTTGTTGATCGTCTGTGTTTGGCTAGTTTAGCTGAAAAATCCACCACGTCCTGCACAAAGTCCGATGCCACATTCAGCAGCAACTCCTCCACGGCCGGCTGGAAGCAATACTTGGGATCCACCGAGCGCAGCAATTCGCCCAGCTGCCGATTAGGTGTCAGTGCTTTGTTTGTCGTGCTGGTGTTCGCAAACGAATTAATTGGCGGCGCCATCGGCTCGTACGGGGCGGAGCTGGAGGTACTTGACATTTCTTTACAACAATAAGCCTTTTGTATGTGCACAAGAAAACCAAAAGTGAAAAATAATTTTGTAGTCACTCATCTAGCATTTTATTTCATACGCTGTGTCTCTATCATCTACATATTGTATACTACAATCAAGGTAAAGACGGAATTGCTTTGCTACCCAAATGATAAGCCGATGATAAAAATAAAAATGAAGACGATCGATTGGCCGTCTTTAAAATTTCCAAGTACGATGACTGCCGATATTATGGTGTCGAGAGATTTAGGGGCAAGTCCCACGCTTCAAGAAAGAATAGATGGTTGACGCGCGACAATAAGCTTGATCTTTCCTTTAAGATAAAACACCTAAAGAGATGCAGCCTGTACCAGCAGTACTGATTGCTAAATTCTTACCCAAAAGTCAAAAATCCCTGACCACCAAAACTGCTGGTAAAAAGAAGACTCGGCGCAAAACGTTATTTGGTCCAAATATTCATTTTTCATGAACTGTTGGAGAGCTGAAAGAGCGCCGCAACAATAAGCCACGGCTATTTAATTACGTATTAGCTTCAAACTTTTCTTTTGTTAGTCTCCCTTTTTGTCTCGTTGGACTGCGCATTCAGCCCCCTTGAGTGATATAATGGTGAGGTCAGCTACGGCTCCTTGACCGAATTATTCTAAAGAGTTAATTAGCCATAAATATTCCACATCGGACTAAGAGAAATTCGCAAACCACCGATCGAGCAGGCTCTCAAAACCCTCTATCCTTTGTTCAATGCATGGCGTTTCGCCTTAATACGGAATGTCGCATCGTTGAGACAGAGCGGTGCTTGTTCTTCGATCGTGCTCGTAAGAGAGCTTGAAGCATGCCGTGTTTCCCTCAGGCGTGATGCTTCGTATGCGTCCAGCGTCTCGAGTTCGGCCAGCGTTTGCCGTATGCTTTCTCACTCAAGTCAGCTCATTCGAAGCAACGATGAATTTCACTGTTTCTCGCTACACCAACTGCCCAAGTAGATGAGAAAAGTCCGTCCATTTAAAGTCATGAGACAAAAAAAACACTTTCACGTGTGCTAAACGAGTCGGCAGACTAAGGCGCCTACTCACTAGACGCCCAAAAACCTAGCAACTTCGTCGATGACGTTAGTATATTGTACATTAGCCATAATGAACGAGGAACGTCGGAAGTTATCGCAGTATATTAATACAGGCATTTTGCCACTGAGTTATCAGACGCCAGCAAAGAAAATGCTGGCAGCCATGTAGTCTTTGTTAAAAAAAAACGACCTCTTCATGACGTCGCAGTAAGCCCCTAAGTGGCTCGGTTACAAAGAGAAACATCAACGCTGAAAGAGGACTCCCTTGCTTGACTACACGCGTCGACTCGACGATTTCTTGCTCATGACCATTTTTGATGAAGCACTCGTTGTCGAGTGTACGAGCGTCAATCCATTGCGGGTAATCACCTCTATATCCCATCCATGAGCGGAAAGATATGTGTATCCGGTCGTAAGCCTTGACAAAATCGAAAAGGACTGCGTAGCCGTCATCATCCCTTGCCAACAAATTCTGAAGGTAAGACGAAGAGCCGAACGTGATGGAGAAGCAATCGACTTTTAACAAAATGTTTTGAGTTAGTAGTTGGGAACCGAGAAGCAACCACTTCTGACCGAGCTTTGCATCCAACACCATTGAATCAGATTGATCAAAAATTTGCCGTATTTGCGCTCTCACCCTTTGTATTGACACTGGCAAATAAGAAGCTCGCCCAGAGAAAGCTGTAGGCTGACAACGATCTTGAGACACTTGTCAAAACGTCAGGTTCAAGCATTTTAGTCGTCGAGACGGATCCTAAGCTAGCATGCATCTTTTTATTATATGCGGACAAGTCGCTCCTCGTCGTGAAAGCATTTAGCACCTATACGTCCCCTTTCGAGAGCGTCTTATCAATGGTGTTGTTGAAGCTCCCCATCGCTTCTTATTTTTGACCGGGCCGCCGAACCGTTGTACTCCCATGTTCTGCCCCAGTTATCTCAGAATACCTCAAGAATGTCAACAGGGTCGTTCGATAGCTTACCGTTAGCCGTTCGCAATTTTTCGATGAGGTCACGTCGGAGCAAAGCTCAAGATGTCGAAAAAAGTACATGTATGACGTACCTGTCATGGAAGATAAGTCAAAAGCTGTACCTTCGTTGTTAGCTTAATACATAGAGACACATTTGTTGTAAATTTGCAGAGCAGTCTGAAACACAATGTGCGATGCTTCGTCACCTCTTGCTAGTCTCTCAATCTGTTCAGAGAATGCGTAAACCTAAGTGTCGCGTATTTTTATTGATGCCAAAATTTTGCTTGGACTAGATGTCTAGCGTAGTTGTCGCCAAATATCTTGCGACTGTAGCGGGTTGTCCCCGCACACTCTCCATATTGCATATGTAGCTAGGATCCATTGTTTTAATTACATGTGTAGGCAGGTGATGTGACGTGCGTCACCACCTATACGTGCGTCGACGTGCCTCTCTCTGATTGGCTGATATTTGGGACGTAGACCAAATCCAGCCAATCACGAGCAATCTTTAAAATGTAGTGGTCATGAGGCCTCTGCCTCCCGCCGATAATAAATTAGAGTTGAAGTAGCTTCTTTTGAGCAACGTGCACGACAGTAACATGCCGCAGGCCCGTTACATCTGGTAGCACTTAGTAGTCCTTCCAACGACTAAGATGGAGTAGCTCACCCATGAGGGGTTCCCTCATTCGACGTCGTTCGAGTGGGCCGCGCTACACCGCGTGGCCGCGGCGTCAGGTGAGTCGTTTATGGCGTCGCTGCTGCGACCCGAATCCGGGTCGCGCTCCCGGCTACGGCCACGCTCAGGCCTTGCGGGCCTGCGTCTCTGTTGAAGTGCTAAGATGATGTACGGCCATATATACGCCCTACATTAATATTTAATGATATATTAGATTATAAAATGTGCGGGCCGGCATGCCGCGCCTAGCGGCATCCCCATGTTCCCAAAGAACGCGCTCGTAGCGCCTGACCCACTCACGTTGACGAGATCCAAGCGGGCGCTCTACAATTTGCTTATCCCAATCGGCGCGCGTTCCATGCGCGCCACCTTGAGTTCAGAGCTGACAAAACTCGTTAATGCTGACGAGGCAGAGGCAATCCTCGTTCCGCACTCGGAGCGCGCCAAGCGACCGCAGCAGTCGACGGTCTTCCTCTAGCTCGAGCCAGTCGAGAAAGCGGCTCCCTGACTCACGGCACGCGCTCAAGTGCCGCACAGACGCGCACCGCGGGTACTCCAGCGCGTAGATGTCGTTCGAGTCAATCGCCTTGCCGCACAGTGCTTGTGTGCGGTGCCAGAAGCCAATCATCGCGTCCAAGGCGTCCGTCGCAACGGCGCCGGACAAGTCGTACAGCCCCCACGGTCTGATGTTCGGGTCGAGATAGTGTCCGTGTGGAGGATCCGACGACACGATGACAAAAAAAAAACCCGCAAAAAGAGTCGTCGACGGTCGAGCTTTTGGTGCCGTTGCCTCAGTTGTCGAAGTTGTGCGCGATTTTGAGAGGGAGGTGATGTAGCGGGTTGTCCCCGCACACTCTCCATATTGCATATGTAGCTAGGATCCATTGTTTTTGTTACACGTGTAGGCAGGTTATGTGACGCGCGTCACCACCTATACGCGCATCGACGTGCCTCTTTCTGATTGGCTGATATTTGGGACGTAGCCCAAATCCAGCCAATCACGAGCCATCTTTTGAATGTAGTTGGATGGGATGCCTCCGCTTCCCGTCGATAATAAATCAGTGTTGTATTAGCTTCCTTCGAGCAACGTGCAAGACAGTAACAGGCTCTAGGCCTGCTACAGCGACTTCATCTCAATAGCACAAACGACAATCAAGTGGTCTAGATGCTTCGCTGAAAAGTACCAGAAGCCATGTTTATAAAGTTGTGCCATAGAATGGAGTGATATTTGGTGCGCCAAGTGATCTCCAGCACCCTTCACTTGAAGTACTTAAAGTCATCGTAGACTAGACTACAGAAGCATTATAGAGCAAGATAGAGTTAAGACGGTTGCGTCGAGGTTTTGGTTCGGTGAAGCCACACTGACGGAGTGACTAATCCACATCGCATCTACAACTTTCAGCTTGCTAACCAGATCAATATAATCACTCCACCTGGCGGATGGTGCTGATTGCATGCCGTACTTATCGATTGTGGGGTAAAGAGCTGTGTTGATGACAATTTGCGTGAAAACAAACACGTCGATCGTGAGATGCCCGAAGAAAGTCGCCTTCTCTTTGTTTTTCACTGAAGCATACACGCTATGAATGAAGACCGAGGCTTGATTGACAGTGACTCTAATCACCAGATACCAACCCTAGTCATCTGACAGATGTAGGAAGGTGGTTTAGTTAATCTCGAAAGTCCGCTTCGAACGCGTAATCAATCCCATTATAGCCCAAAGATATCAGAACGGCAAGATAACTACCTTAAGGAAATTCTGCTGCATACACAAAGTAGTGAGCTTACCTAATGCGGAGGATTCAACCAATTTCGGCACAATTAAAAAACCTTCTTATTGCCGCATGCAACATATGAAGATATGGTGTGCTTCAGAATTGCATGTTGTGTATGTTGTGTTTACCTCTATCCATTTCTTGTAGAGCCATGGTAACCACTGCCAAAAAGCGAGCGGTTGATTGATTGTGTTTGCATTATACTTTCTTTATAAAGACCCTATTTATAGCCAATTTAAGTCGAGGATTGACAGTCGCAGGTCGTAAAGTTCCAGCACAAAAACATAAGTTTATTCGATCGAGTCTCCAGTACCGACACGTTGCTCAGCTCAAGCATATAACAAGCTTTCTAGGACACAATGCTCCACCGCATGCTGAATATGCACTCGAGATCAGTGGCCCGTGTGCCCTCGCATATAGCTCGCTCTTCCACCATGTCGTTGCCCACTTCGTTGGAGCGTCTGTTTGAAAACAATAAGAAATGGTGTGAGGGCAAAAAGCTGCTTGACCCAGACTATTTCGACAAGACCTCGCAAGGCCAGCACCCACAGTACTTGTGGATTGGCTGCTCGGATTCCCGTGTCCCCGCTGAGGAAATTACGGGTCTTGCACCCGGCGAAATGTTTGTTCATCGCAACGTGGCCAACCTTGTGGTGAGCAACGACATAAGCGCGCTTTCGGTCGTGCAGTACGCTGTAGAGCATCTTAAGGTCAAAGACATTATTGTGTGTGGCCACTACGGCTGTGGCGGAGTTCAAGCTGCTATAAAAAACCAGCACTTGGGTCTACTAGACAATTGGCTGCGCAATATCCGTGATGGTATGACACGAACATTTTCAATTTGGTGATACTAGGAATGATGCATGATTTGTCTTGTGTACTTGCTGCAGTTGTTCGACTTCACAGTGATGAGTTGGAGAGCATTGAAGACCACGAACAGCGGTTGCGTCGTACGGTGGAGCTAAACACCATTGAGCAATGCATTAATGTGTTTAAAATCGGGCTCGTGCAACGTCACCAGGTCAAATATGGCTTTCCACGCATTCACGGCCTCGTGTACGACCTTAAAAACGGCCAGCTAAACGAGATGGACATTGATTTTCATTCGTATGTTAAGAAGTATCAATCCATTTACAAGCTGCATTCTTTTCCAGAAGGAGCTGTTCCTTTGCGCCGATCCCAGCATCAGGGTAACATGATTCGATCGCTGGTCGAGGGTCACGAAGAGGAGCCAGGACGCGTTAGTGCCAAATATGTGAAGCGGGCCATGTCCAATGAGCCGATTCTTTTTAGCGAGTCGGAGATCAATAGCGCTGTCGCCAGAGCACAGGAAGGCGAGACGGACGGCCACACGGTCGATATCGAGAAGCTTGTCCGCTACTTTGACCACTAAAATCGTCAAAGCTTGCTTGCTTCGACTATACTGGTAAGGAGAGCATACGTCTGCGGGCATTGTACTTGCTTATAGAGACATCAGCAACACATAATCACCATAAAAATCGTTTTGGCTTATACTATATATTAAATGCTTCCAAGCAATGTGAACGATGTTCCAATTCAGTGTGCGTGTTAATATGCTAGCTAGTATGAAGAGATTGTGCAATTGCAGCTAATTGCACGAGCAACCGTTGTTATTGCCGCCGCTTTTAGCATTCTCCATCAACTATGAGCGTCAATACAATAAAAGTCAGGCAGGCCCAAAACACGCTAACCTTAAAAAATGTTTTTACCTTATTGCCCTTGGGCCGATTAGACTCGCCCACCATTTCACGAATCGCAATGAGCTCTGACGCCATTGTAAGAAAAGCTTCTTCCACATTTTGCGCGTTTTTGGCGCTCGTCTCAAGGAATGGGATCGACAAGCTGTCAGCAAAGGCCTTGGCCGTCTCATACGACACCGCCTTATTGTCGTTAATATCGCTCTTATTGCCCACGAGGAGCTTGCATGTGCCCTCGCTGGCGTATCGATTTACTTCGTTCAGCCAATCGCTTACGTGATCAAACGATTCCTATCATTCATACTCAATTGTCAACATTATACTTCTAAAAGTTTTTTGCCAAGCCAATCTACCTGACTGGTGACGTCGTACACCATGATAATACCGTCAGCACCACGGTAATACGCACTCGTAATAGTACGAAAACGCTCTTGCCCAGCCGTATCCCACTAAAGCAGGAGCATATTAGCTGTACGACTTCATCACCCAGCAAAAAGTAGCAGCTACACTCACAATTTGAAGCTTCACACTCTTGTTGTCAATCTTCACTGTGCGAAACCTCTGCAAATCACACATTAGATCTGAGCCGAATCCATCTCCAACACCACGTACAAAGTCCACTCCAATAGTGGTGATGTAGCTCTCTGTAAAAGCGTCGTCCTAATCGTGCATGGAGCATTTTAATTTATTTACCACTTTAGTAGAAAAAAAAGAGCAACAAGAAATGCACTCACCGCAAAGCGGAGTAAAAGGCAGGATTTTCCAACGCCCGAGTCGCCAATAAGCACGAGCTTGAAGAGGTGGTCGCTGCATTATTTAATCAGCCGCATTATCGTGAGATACGACGCCTTAGCCAGAAAAGCCGCAAGCATAAACGCACTAGTCTTTTGACATGATCGCTCTATCTCAAAACTTCTATCTCAGAATCTTACGCTATTTAAAGTAGCGTGAAGAGGCTGCCCTTGACGCTGTTAGCTGCACTACCGGCGATGGTTCTACTCTCTTTGAGATGAAGAAAGTTTGGCGGATGCTGTTTCTGTCAATACTGCAGCTATCTCTTCTAAAAAAAGCTAAAGAAACAAAAATTTTAGTGAGCCAAACAATGATGTGGCCCACGCAGAATTTGAAGCCACCAGCGAAAACAATGGAGAGCAGAGACTCGAACGCTGGCGGTGCGCCGCCGCCCGAAACGCGGCGTGGTAGCGGCAGTGCCATCTACGAGAAGTATCTAAATATTAAAAATAATGTATTATCTAATGATGACGGTGCTACTGCCATTAAAACTTCCAGTACAATTTCCAACTCAACGGGTAATGTTCGTCGAAAGTTTCTTGTGTGAGCCAACCAAGTTTACTAACCTTACTTTGCAAACCACTGCGACGATCTACTGGTACTTTACGATTGCAGACCAACAAGAGCTTGAGGCTGGAGAAGTGGTTAGTACTGAAGACATTAAAGTTGCATGTACCAACGAACCCTCAGGCGATGGCGTGTCTGGTCCTCCTGCAGAGCCAGAGATGGAGCCTCAGGCACATTCTCAACCTCAGCAGACAAAGGCAGACACGCCGCACCTCGAGGCGTCTGCGGCTTCTTCCCTTTCTAAAGATAAGACTCAACTAACCGCTGTTGGTACTTCTTGTGCTTCGGGTACTGCTCCTACTGCTAATGCCTTGGCGACTGATTTGACTGGTCCTGCTGCGCCTCCTGCTATTGCTCCAACTCATGCTTCAATTTTGTCGAACGATTCATCGCCGTCAACTAAACAGTATGCTGCCATGCAAATGAATGGACCCAATACGATGACTCACACTAGACATCCTGTGACATCGCCGACGATGGGAGGTCCAAGTGGACCTTCGAGAGGACGTAGCCGAAGTCGTGATCGTAGTGGAATGCCAGAGAATTTGAATGGACGTGGTCGGACTCGGTCACTTCCACGTGGTTCGCCTGAAGATGGACGCATTGACGTACCTTCTCCCGGAGATAACAGAGCTTTCAATGGACCACATGGAGATTTACGCAGCCCACGTGGATGCTTTAATGGAAGACAAGGCAGTTCTCCCAGAAACGGATTTAATGGAAGACCAGGTAGCCCTATTCGTAATGGATTTAGTGGAAGGCCAGGCAGCCCTTCACGTGGTGATTTTAATGGAAGACCTGGTAGCCCATCCCGTAGTGGTTTCAATGAAAGACCCCGTAGTCCACCTCGTGGTGGTAACAATGTACGACCTGGTAGCCCACCTCGGGGCGGCTTCTCTGGACGACCTGCTCACTCTCCGCGTGGTGAGTTTAATGGGTATCCGGGCAGTCCACCGCGGGCTGGATTTAACGTAAGAGGTGGCAGTCCACCTCGTGGTGGATATAATAAGCGACTCGGGAGTCCACCGCGTGGCGGTTTCACTGGACGACCTGGTAGTCCACCTCGTGGCGACTTTAATGGACGACTCGGTAGTCCACCGCGTAATAGTTTTGCTAATGGACGTGGTGGCCCCTTTCGTGATGCTCCACGCGACGGGCCTCGTGGACGTCCTCCACCTCAAAATGATTTCGGGCGTGGCCGACCCATGAGTCCAGGACGAGGCGGCCCACCGATGAGTCCAGGGCGGGGCGGCCCACCAAGGGACTTTCGGGATGGTCCGGAAATGGAACGAGGTAGTCCCTCTGGCAGAGGCATGATGGGTGGCCATGGCTCTCGTAATCTTCGTCGAAGTCGCAGTCCTCAAAGAGGACCCCCACGTAGTCCATTTCGCAACGGCAATGGCTTTGGACCTGGACTCGGACCTGACCAGCGCCCTAGATTTGCTGGCCCACTAAGCCCCCTACGTGGGCCTGGACAAAGGAGTCCACCACGAGGTGGTTCTAACGGGCAGAATTTTGACTCACGGCCTCCATTTGATGACAGAAGCAGAGGTCTATCGCCGATGGGACGTCCTCCTAGTCCAATGCATGGCGGTGGCTTTGGGCATCGCTTCGACGACCGAGGTCCGCCTGGTCCTGGACCCTCGCCGGGACGAGATGGGCCTCCAAACATGAATTTTCCCCGAGGTCGAAGCCGCAGTCCGAACCGACCTTTGGGTGATATGATGCGCAAGAGAGACCGGAGTTGGGAGCGTAGTGGTCCTCTACCTGACGTGTTGAGGCGCCCATTTATCGGACCAGGACTTCTGTCTGATAGTCCTCGAAATATGGAGCCTCGTCCTTTTGACGTATGTAATGCTTGTGTAGTAGCTGATTTGTACGCTTACGTTGTCTGATATGATGACTGGTGCTTGCTATTCACAGGCTCCAAGTGAGTGGAATTTTGAATTGAAGCGAAGTGGAAAGGTGAAGTGTCGCTGCAGCGCTACGTCCCTTTCGGTTGGCCTAAATCGTCAATTGTATGTTACTCTTCATTGTACTTGTACCGAATTGACAAATCTCACGCATTGCCCTCTCATATGTAGGCCCATGTATCTGGATGTAGTGATGCTTCCACACTTAAGCAAGTCATCTGAGTTCTTGCAGCTTGAACGACCAAATGTACACAGATTTGTATACGAACTAAAGCCTGAGTCTATGGCAGATGCGAGCGGCTATCGGGAGTTTGTCGACTACCTGATTCAGGGACGAAGCGGCCACGCGCGCGCAGGAGGAGCCGCAGAAATGGATCCTCAAGGGTTTAAGGTTTTTATTTTACCTCCGGGCCAAGCAGCACGGCAGCTTGGGTACAAGGGAGACCATATGGTTGCTGTTTTACGTTCTCGCTGATTGTGTCGTACTAAAATCATAACGCGATTGCGTCATGCGCTGTTCGACTAGACGCGCGGCGTATCTTGTCCGATTTATCCATTGCATTAAATGAATCTCAGCTGTATTCTGATTAATATATCACTAATATTGCATCAACACTTCAGATAAAACAAGTGGTCCACGCAATCAGCGAGGAGTTTCATGGCACCAATAACTATGAGCGCTGACGCATGCCGCGTGTGCGGAAAGGATGACGACGAAGCGTACTTGGTGCTGTGTGATGGGTGTGATCGGCCTTTTCATACCGCCTGTATCCAAGGATGCACCTGTTGCAATACTAAACCGCGCAACAACTTTGCTCGTAAACCGGCAGTGCCCGAAGGCGACTGGTTTTGCAAGTTCTGTGCTGGTCGCATATCTGCGCTGGGTGTGTGACAATGACAATACTACAGCATAATACTGACAGTAGTGCTATTAATTTGCTTAATGATCGTCTAATGGTTTGTGACTGTATATGGCTTATAGAGGAAGGGAAAACGCCAGTGTCCTCCGTATTTGTGTGGGGGGACAATGAGGATGGGCAGGTGCGCCTATCGAACGCGACAAGTGGCTATATTTTTGCTGTGAAGCAGTACCCGGTGTTGACGCTATATTATGTGCTGGACAGTTGGCACTCCCGGACAACGAAGCTAAGGTGATTTGGAAACCTACTAAGGTGCACGAGCTGGACGGAATTGGTGTTCTCTCTATCGCCTGTGGCGAGACGTCCACGTATGCGCTTTGCAATGATGCGAACCTTTACTCGGTCGGAACAGGCCTCTCTGGCCAGCTAGGGCATCAAGACATAGTGCACGAGAAGCTAACCCACTTTCGCATGGTACCACTGGCTGTCATTTTGAATGCTAATGAGGAAAAAAAAGCTTAATGAGTAGCGCCTGTCCCTTGACACAGTTGGAGTCCATGACGGAAGAGAAGCGATCCAGAGGTGAAGGACGGTACGAATTGGATAATATTGGTCCGATGACTTTGCAGCATCGTCTTTTCTTATCATGCTGCCTTTAGATTCTCACAGATTCATGCTGGCTCCAACTTTGGTCTAGTCATCACAACCGGGGGACAATGTTACACGTGGGGCAATGGCGAGGTCGGACAGTTAGGCCATCAGGATAACAAGAATAAAAAGGTGCCGAAGAAAATTTCTGCACTGCGAGAACTCGAAGTGCCTGTTGATTTAGGTTTGTCTGCGATAGCGTTAGTTTGACTATGCCTTTAGCAACGACCAAGAGATGTGCTGACGGGCACTTTTTTTTCCAGCAAGTTGTGGTGGTGACTTCATTATCATGACCACAAAATATGTTAGCGACGATGATCAATTTAATACCAAGAGACCCGGTGTTTTTATGAGCATGGGCTCCAATAGTCAAGGGCAATTGGGCGATGCGTCCTACAAAAATCAGTGGGTTCCGCAGCTTCTCAACAACGATGCCCCAGATTTCACTAACGTAAGACGAAGCCACATTTGGTAAAATATATTTTTTCTGAAACTTATTTTGAATGTAAAGCCCGAAGACCAAGACATCAATGAACCTGCAGAGTTTTTGCTTGGTCGCGACATAACACAGCTAGCCGCTGGACGGTCCCATGCTGCCGTTGTGGTCAGAGGGTACGATTCTGCTCCTTTTCTTGAAATGCAGCCTTTGTAACAACGAAATTTGCTTTTTTTGTTTAGGACCAAAAGTCTTTGGACGTGGGGTTTTGGCGACCGCGGTATAATTTTTGCATTGAGAGACGCTTTGCTATCTACTAAAATTTAAATTTGAGAAAACTTTAATGCTTGGAATCATAGGTCAAATTGGACACATGAAGCCAGCTCCGACTGCAGGCCAATCGAAGTTTTTCCGCTCTCAGTTTCGGGTTCCACGTCCTCGTTTTGTTCAGGTTTGCCAGTCTGCTTTGGCACTTTTCAATATCAGTATGTCTTATGATGCTAAATTGTGCGCAGGCCTTTAGAAATGACACAGTCAAGCTTGTTGCATGTGGTGCTCAGCATACCCTCGTGCTTTTGACTGACGGGCGTCTTTTTGCAATGGGCGACAATGAATATGGTCAGCTTGGCGTAAAACGTGGTAAAACTTCCGAGGATAACTGTATGGTGACGCCCGTGCTTATCACTTCATTCGGGACCGAAAAGAGTGTCAAGCAAATTGGCTGTGGGGACGATTTTTCGGCGGCACTTACGACTACAAATGATGTGTACACTTGGGGTCGTAATCAGCTCGGTCAGCTCGGCTTAGGAGACTCACAGTTAACTTTAATGGACGCCCCTACGAAGGTTTCCAATCTTCCACCCATTCAGAAGCTGGCTATTGGTATGAACCAGATTTTTGCGATTGAATTCACCAATGGTACGTTGCAAACAGGTAGCCATTCACAATTTGGCTAACTTCGAAAATGGTCGTTGTAAAGTTTCTCTTCCGCCCCCGATCAATCGCTCTGCCGTCCTGAAGCGGGGAAGAAGTCGTGGAGTAGACACGTCCACCAAAAAAGCAAAAAAGTAATCAATTATAGAAAACATCAGTGCCTGAGCAACTTCTTTGCTTCAAGTTGCATTTACTCATTTAAGTACGAAGTATGTTTCAATCCATTTTAGATTTGTTATAACGCCACTTGGTGGAAGGTCCCCCCTCATTGCAATGAACCCCTCGCAGCAACACTATGCCACGTATAACCCGCAGCAACAGATCCATGCAAATGTGGATGCGTATTCAATGCAAAATGGCGGTATGAGTGCCTTTCTTCACTCGTGGGTGCCTCCCTCACCCCAGGAGCAGCAGTACTACGATCTGCTTTTTACCCATGTGGACGACCAGTGCCGCAATGCTATTAGTGGACAGCAAGCAGTCACGTTCTTTGCACGCTCACATTTGGACAAGCCCATTCTTCGCGAGGTCTGGAGCATTGCAGATGTTCAGCGAAGAAGTGAGTTATCGCGTAATGAATTTTACGTGGCCATGCGACTTATTAGCATGGGACAAAGAGGAGAACAGGTGTCGGTGCAGAGATTTAGCCAAGTTGCAACGATGCCGTACCCACTTCCAACGATGGACGGGGTGCCACCGCCCTCGGGTTTGCAACAACAGCCAACACAACCACAGCAAAGTTATGCTTCTCAACAAAATTACAGTTCTATGCATCAACAGCAACCGGGGCCGTACGCTCTTACGGCAGACGAGAAAAGCAAATATGATGTTGTGTTTCAGCAATATGACACAGACCGGGATGGATTTATCTTGGGATCTGAGGCAGTGACACTATTCCAGATGTCGGGATTGGATCGCAACGTACGTCTTTTCATCATTTTTTGAAATGGATTTTGTCTAAAGCTATACCTGACAATAAAATATGAAATATTAGGTGCTGCGGAATATTTGGTCTATGGCAGATGTCACGCAGGATAGCAAGCTAAACGCTCGAGAGTTTTACGTGGCGATGCACTTAATTGTCTGCGTGAGCAAGCGTGGATTGCCCATGCCACCGACACTACCACGGGAACTTGGTGAGGCAGCATTTGGACCAGGTGGCGCCACTCAGAGTATGCCTGGATACGGCAGTGCTGGCTCTCAGGCGTCAGCGCTTTCTTCGCAAAATGATTTTTCGATTCAGAAGCAACAAGAAAGTGTATTACCGCTCAAGCCCCAGGGTATGTCAGCTTTTGACTCCTTCTCTACTCCCGCGGATATCCCGCTGCCGAGTCTGACATCGTCCACACCGCAAACAAATTCTTTTATCGCCGATGGTAGAGAATTGAACAATCGTGCAGGAAGTAATGGAGAAATTTTAGCGTCCACGCCTATGGGGGGATTTGGTGGCATACCGACACTTCAAGCTTCTGACGTTTCAAGCAGCAGAGCTCGAACAAACTCAGCATCCTCGGTGAACTCAATATCTAGCTTTACAGGGATAGCACCGCTGCCACCCCAGCCGCCCGTAAAGCAAAATTCTTTACGCACGTTTTCTAGTAACGAGCGCATTCAAATGCCTCACAATCTTACTTCTGAGTATCAGACACCTCAGCAGACGTATGGTGGTTTTGGAAATGAACACTATGGCTTACATGGGCCTGTAGCCGCTGCTCCTGAACAAGTGTTTATGGATGATAAAGAGGACAAAAAGATGGTCGAGCAGCTTGATCAACTTAATAAGCAAGCTTTTCATGTTCTTTCCAGTGTAGAGCGCAAACAATCGATTATTGAGATGGTTTCGGAGAAGCTGCAAGATCTGGACGAGCTGCGTCACGAATTGGTTACTCTTGTAATGAAAAAGGAAGATATGCGCACTTCATTGGCTATCACTCCAGCGGCAGGTGATGATGCCGCGGAGAACCAAGTGAAGCTCGCTCTTCAACGTTCTTTGCAAAGTCTTTTAGAGAACCAAAAGCAGGTGGTTCAGCAATTACAGCGCGACA
Source organism: Plasmopara muralis (assembly GCA_003676415.1). Classification (NCBI taxonomy): domain Eukaryota; phylum Oomycota; class Peronosporomycetes; order Peronosporales; family Peronosporaceae; genus Plasmopara; species Plasmopara muralis. Next base: position 34,490 of record RCHQ01000311.1, read on the forward strand.
TTTCTAGGCACGAAGGTGAGCTGGAAGAAGCGATACTGAGCGCAAAACTTCAAGAAAAATTATCGCTTGAGTCACGTCCCTCATCGAATGCTAACGGATCTCCGCCTGAGTCAACGCACGAGTTCGTTGGAGCATCTGGAAGTGGAAGTAAGGCCTACGTCTCTGCTCCACTTGTTCTCGATGATACAAGCCTGCTGTCGACTCCCGTGGCGACTCCTTCTGCCCCATCCGTATCTGCGTTTTCTCCGAATACAACTGATAGCAGTGGCTTAGATGCATTTAGCAACTTTGACTCAGCACCGCGATCGGTTGTGAGTGCGACGCCGTCGTCGACAGCTGAGTTTCAGTCCAATTTAATGATCTCGCCAACCCCATATTTCTCACAAACTGCACAAACAGACGATACCTTCAATGCATTTGGCGATTTTTCCTCTGCAGACGTAACGACGTCAGCATCGACTGATGTCAAAGAGCCTCCAGCAAAGTCGCATTTTACGCCAGATTCTGTTACTGCAAGTGACGATACTAAATTTGACGCTTTTGGCACGGCTCCGGCATCACGTGAGACCCATGTACGTCCCTTGTCTCAAGCAGAAGCGTCGTTTTTGCCTTATTCTCTGTCGCCACCAACGACTGTAACAGGCGAATTTGGCATTAGTGGCTTTGGTGACTTTAATGAGGGTCCGTCTTCTGGAGGTGCCGGTGCATCCGAAAATTCTCTTCATGCAGCAAAATCAAGCCTTAAGGTGGACTTTAGTGATTCTGTTGACACTGGTGCAAAGACAGCTGCATTTGAGAGCTCGCCATTCTTAACTCCTTCCGCGGTCGAAAATATGGACTTCGATGCCTTTGCAGCTGAACCAATGCCCACTGACAATGCTGCAACGCTTTTGAACACGCGTGTTGCTACCGAAAAATTGCTGTTTTCTCCGTCGGCAGCAGACAGCAGTAGACCAGATGTATTCGACAATGTTACAGCTGCTACGAACGATGCAGTGACAACATCTGGGTTAACAGAATTAACTGGAAACCTTCTGTTTTCTCAAACCTTTGCTTCCGCTGCGGTTTCAACACGCAGCGGTGTTGATGGAATCGACGACTTTGGACCGCCTGCTAACTCGACTGGAACTTATGTTTCGGCTAGTGCGACATCGAAAAGTTTGCCAATCTCATCCGTCGCTTCAAACATTAACGACTTTGATGGCTTTGGCGGTTTTGACTCTTTACCAGCGTCAGTAGAAATTGCCCCTTCATCTAATGCGTTGGAAAACCCAACAGAGGCTTCTGCAGACTCTTCATTCTCGTCTGTAGCCAACAAAATTTCTAGCTCTGACTTTGAAGCTCTTGGAAATTTCGATTCCGCTCCTGTCTCGAACAGCAGCGCAGCAGAAGTGATAGAAGTACCGATGGCGACCAATTCAAGTGGACAACCATCGTTTTCATCAGTGGCTGATGTCAATATTGGATCTGGAGATTTTGAAGCGTTCGAAAAATTTAACACTGTGATTGCCGGAACAATCGCAATTCCAACGGCGACCGAAACAAGCGGAAGCACACCGTTCTCGCCCACAAGTGATGGTGCCAGTAGGTCAGGCGACTTCGATAACTTAAGCTCAGCTCCGACTGCGACGCCATTAAAGTTAAAGTCGACGGAAGAAGTGTTTACTGTCGACACCAGTGGACAGGTTGAATTTGAAGACTTTGGTGACTTCAATCCTACTTCAGCCTCCCCAGACGAAATATCATCGGAAGCAGCAAAAGATAGTAACAATTTCGAGGCGTTCGAAGACTTTAGCTGCTGACTTTGGCAACATTAATTACATATAGAAATCACCTAAAACAAGAAAAGCAAATATCAACCAATTACGAAACGTTATTGCGAAGTTGAAGCGAAGCGTCGGCCCGCATCGGATTTGACGTTATGGTAAGCGCTTCGGAAGCACTGCGGATCTCTGTCCGCGATGGAATCCTTGAAAGAAAAGTGCGCTAAGCTTGTTCTCCTATCTGTGTGCAATTTGTCCAAATTGAACGGTTTGTTTTCCTTTCTTGACATCAGCGACGTGCAGGCTACTGGACCAAGCGGCAATTCGTGCTCACACCCACACATTTAATGTATTTTGAGTCACTAGAAGCCAAAGAGCCAGCCAACTCGTTTGCAACTATGGAGATCATGGCTGTCCAGAAAAAACTCAATGATCCACAGCAACGAGTATTTACGCTGGTGTTGTTTAAAAAGAAAAAAGAGTACAGAGCCAAGAGCTCGGAGGATCGAGATGCGTGGGTAAATGCTTTAGAGTCTGTTTCAGGGATGAAGGGCACAGGGCTTGGCCCTGTTCCGACAAAGAAAGAGGAATTCTTGACTTTAGATGGTCCAACAGCGACCGAGGAGAGGCAAAAAGACAGCAAAGGAGATCGAACGACGGAGAGCAGCAACGTCCACGATATTAAGGATCTGAATCTACGAGCATTGAGTGAGCAAATGCAGAAATCATTTTCCCGGCAAATCCAAATTAGCAAATCCTTTTCCTCAAAAGATGTCGCTGAGTTTGTGAAAAAGACACTGCCGTATTTATCCATTGCGCAGATTCAGGAGATCGGACAGGCTTTCATCGACCTGAAGTTAATTGTTCCATTAAAGTCGCACATTTTTGACGTTGCGGACCCTGGAAGGTACAAGTTTTTGGAAGATGCAGTACCAAAACAACCCAAGAACCTCTTAGACATGCAAGGATCATCAATCGCGAACCTTATGGGCAATGATCGATTTGATCCAAAAAAGTACGCAGAGGATTTCTTGCGTAAACATTCACCGCTGAAAATTGACGCGCACTGCAAAAAGCTCATTGCTCAGAAGGTTTGCTATATTTTATGACTAGAATTGGTGTGGTACTCTTGGCCGTAGTTACCATCTTGTATATGGCTGACAGGATAATACTATTGAAGATTTGAAAGAAGAAATTAGTGCGAATTACACTTCATTCATAAGCGCAGCTGACGAGATTAAGAGTATGGAGAATAGTGTGTCGCAGCTGAAGACGGTGGTATTGGAGTGTCGACGAAGCATACATACCCTTAAAGGGGTTACGTTAGAGTTTCCGCCTGGTATAAGTTAGCGAATACGCCAATTTTTGACCAGAATTTAACTTTTCTGGTGTGTGTGCTTAGAAAATAGGGGACAAATCGACTATAAAGCGCTAGACAAGAAGGCAGAAGCCTGGAAGCAGAGTTTGGCACTCAATGAGTTTATTAACGATCTTGAAGTGTACCTATATGAAAGAAACTACGAGCACTTTACACAACACATGCTCGAGTATAAGCGAAAGGAAACGCAAGGAATTATATCTGCTTCGGAGACGCAACAAGTAAAGGTAATGATTTCATGTAATGGATATGTTTCGTACAGTAATTTCTAAATAGTGAATATTTCATTCTAGATTGACGAGCTTCGACGTTTGCTAGTCGCGAAACTTGTCGATGAGTTTAATGTTTCGTTGCAGACGTCAGAGCGTATGCATAAAAAAGAAAATCATCTTGAGTTGTTGATTCAGCTAGGTGAAACAAAACTAGCGACCGAGATGTGCTTGCAAAATTACTCAGTCCGAATCGCGCTTCAACTACGACACGTACCATCGTACGGAAATGCTTTGAATTACGTCATCAATTTTGCCAGAACTTTTTTCACCTCGCTTTTAGCTTGTTACGAGGACTTTGAGCACAGGTGCAAGAATCTTCCAATTTGTCGATCGAACAATATAATTCCAACATTTAATTTCTTTGCAGCTTTCAAGGACAGATAAGCTCTCACTTTATTTCCCTGACCGTTTGGATATCTGCCCAGCTCGAACACTTTGCAAGTGAAATTACCTTTCACATATTTCCGGACGACGCAAGTAATTCCAGATTACGAAATGCGGCTGCTGTAGACATAGCTTCTGTATCTGGGAGCTGCGTAGCGATCGACGTCTCGGACTTTAAGAGTGTTGCAACGTACATATCAAATGCACTTCGCTATGTATTTTACGGTGCGCGGCAACTGGAATTGGCAGGATTACCTACCGCTCACTATTTAGCTCCGCACTTAGCTCAAGGTATCATTTCTTATTACACAAGCTATTGCATTGCTATCAAGAATACAATACGAGAAGAGATCAAACGTGAGCGGTGGGAAATGACGTCACGGATGATACGCGATCCTGAGAACAAGGCGGAGCGAGAAATTGTTTTGACACAGAGCGCACGATCGTTCTATACGCTTGTGCAACAATTTCTTCGCGATACACAACGCGTGATGAATCCTTCTTGTGCTACGTCAAAGTAAGCATTTGGTAATCAAAAGTCTTGTCTGTGAAAAATTAACGTTTTGAGATGTATGCAATGTGACAGCCTAGCAGAAATTTATAATGTCGTGGTACGGGAGACTAACGAGCTACTTGTTCATTACACTCTCGAAGCGCGTCAATATTTAGAATTGCCCAAACTATCGTCATCGTTGCGTCTAAAGCAAATCATTGGTATACTCACAAACGTTGCTTATATACAAGATGATTGCGCGGCTCGGTCAACAATTATTCTTCAAGAATTCTTGCCTAAAATTGCTTTACAAAACCGAGAGGTCAAAGCTCAGGTAAGCCGATTGTTGCGCGATTTTTTAGTACACACATCACTAACCAAACAGTTTCTGCGAATTTAGGCTTCGGGTCTGTGGGATAAATTAATAGCAGTCGGTGTGAAACGATGTGCCCAAGCACTGATGAAAATGTCGTTTAGCTGGCAGGATATCGAGATTGCTGATGAGGATCTTCCTGATCTAACCGGCACATCCAGCTCAATAATTGCTCGTGCAGTGGCTAAGGAGCTCGCCGATGTATATACGAACAATCAACTAAACAAGGCTGTACATAATACCAACGATGCTGTCGGAATACAAGTGCTTCCTGGTGGTACGGCTGAAGGAGCGCACGACTCTTTTGTGGTCATGGTGCTTTGTGCATTAGTGCACGAAATGCTCATTGATGAGCCATGGTGGCACAGATTCAAGAATAACGAAGGAGTAACACGCAAACGTTTGGGCTACGGGGGCGTGAACAAGTTTCTTGCTGAAATACACGCTCTTCGAAATATTGCACCAGCGAATAAGTGCGTCGTTGAATTAACGAGCAAGGTTGATGCTAAAATGGTAGAGATCTATCAACAACTTCATCCTGAGAAGAAGGACGTACGCGCGCCAGCTCAGTGGATTCAAGCCTACGCAAGCCAGTGCATTGCAGCAACAACCTCTTCTACTGAGTAAATTAAGTATTAAGTAGAAGCAAAAGGTACAACTCCACTCAGCGATTTGATTTGGATTGCTAAAGTTAATTTTGTTATATCCTCGCTAATGAAAAGCAGATCATGCAGTAGTGTCATCGTCCACAAAATAAGAAACTAGCGAATTGACCTCGACAAGCAAATTTTGAGAAGTTTTAGACTGTTCCCGAATGGCTTTGAAAGCCGAGTCAACTTCTTCCTCTGTAAAAAGCTCGACTTCACTTTTAAGCATGCGTGAGATGTAGCGAACGCTAACTTTGCCCGGCTCTTCTTCATGATCTTCCACCAGGTTTAAAATCATGTTGCGCCGAAATTCTGGCTTGGTAGAGGGAATTTTTCCGTCCCGGAAACTGTGTAGATTGAACACGCCCATGTGTTTGGCGATGAAACCATGGTAGTCAACTTCTAACTCCTTTAATGTTCCCGAACGAATGTCATACACCATGCCGTGGATATGCGGGCCCCCGTACAGACTCATGCGCCGCTGCACCATGTTAATCTTGAAAATGTTCAGACATTGTTCTTGGACATTTAATTCAACCAGGCGCCGCTCACGCTCCTCATTGTTAGTGTATTGGCTTAATTCTTCTTGGTGAGTGCGACATACGTCTCGAATGTTGCGTAGCCAGTTGTCTAACAGACCGATCTGAGCGTTCTTCAAGGCTGCGGTGATACCGCCGCAGCCATAGTGACCGCACACGATAATGTCTTTAACCTTCAATTTTTCAACCGAAAATTGAACTACAGATAGCGTGTTGATATCATTGCTCACCACGAGATTAGCAACGTTACGATGCACAAACATTTCCCCGGGAGTAAGACCAGTAACTTCTTCCGCAGGCACACGCGAGTCGGAGCATCCAATCCACAAGTACCGAGGCGCCTGGGCTTTTGCCGTTCGCTCAAAAAATTGAGGGTCTCTTTGCAGCACTCGATCGCGCCATTTTCGATTGTTCTCTAAAAGGTGCTGAATTGAGTGAGGGTCATGGTCAGTACAGCTAGCATTGTGGCCATGCCTGAAATCCTTACAAGCCAATTCCATGGTTTCGCGGCTCATTAAGGTAAGAGAGCTACAAAGGAATCTGCCGAATGATTTATTTGCTATTGCAAATTGAGCTTACGTCATTCTGGGCTCGCTCCAACGGCCACCGCGAACGTGCGATGGTGGGGTATGCCAAAGCATTACTATTTTCACGGTTACGAGGTTGAGACACAATTCGTGTGAGTCAAAAAAGTCAAATGCTTGAATTTTCTATAACTGAGAAGATCATGTACTTTTTATCGATTACTCGACCTCTTTTGCCTTCATGGGAGCGAAGTAAGCAATGAGGTGTTTGATGTTTATGAAACAACTCGTTGCATCATCGATCTGCCGGTTGATGGTCAGAATGGCTTCGTCCACTTCTTCAGGTGAGAACAAGTCTGCCTCACGCTTGAGCATGCGAGCCATGTACCGAGTGCGAACCATGCCAGGTTCGTTTTCGAGTCCATCTGCTAAATCTAGAATTGCGTTTCGACGTCGGTGAGCCAATCCCATCGTAGGCTCGCCATCCGGAAAAGCATGGAGTATGTCAACGCCGACGAGCTTGGCGTAGTATCCACAATAGTCGACTTCGAGCTCCTTCAATGCGCCAGTCTTGACGTCGTACACAAGACCGTGGATAATAGGCTGGTCAGAACGTCCGAGACGGTGTTGCACTACATTCATTTTAAAAATGTTCAAGCATTGCTGTTTGACGTTGAGCTCGACCGTGCGACGGTAACGAGCCTCCTCTGTGGGTAGAGCATCAAGTTCCGCCTTGTGCTCGCGGTGTACGTCACGGACCGTTCGTAGCCAAGTATCCAAAATTCCAACGTGCTTGTTCTCCATCGCAGCCTTGACACCACCGCAGCAATAGTGACCACAAATAATAATGTCCTTTACATTAAGTGACTCGACTGCGTATTGCACGACGGAGAGCACGTTTATATCGTTGGTCACGACCAGGTTGGCGACATTGCGGTGACAAAACATCTCGCCTGGATCAAGTCCTGTGATTTCTTCAGCAGGAACACGCGAGTCGGAGCATCCAATCCATAAATATGGAGGGTGTTGGGCCTCTGCCGTGCGGTCAAAGAGCGAGGAATCCCGCAGCAATAACTCCTCGCGCCATTTTTTATTGTTGTCAAGCAAGTGTTGGATCGACTCCGACGAGTGGAAACAATGTTTCTTGGTCTTGGTGGTCTCATTCGAATGCTTTGCTACTGCAGTGGCGACCATTGTGTCTATTGGCTCAACGACTGTCTGAGGAACTTGTACGTGGCCACTGTCTATGAGGTTGACGACTGTATAATGAACTAGTACGTGGCCAACGCGTTTTTTTGAAGCGACAGTCCTGTAGCAAATCATCGCAGCACTGTACGTGCGAGTCTCATAATGCGACAGCTCGGGTTAGTCTTCAGCGTGAACGAGTAAGAGGGATACGTATTTAATGATTACGTACTACTTTTACGGGGATCCAGTTGATGATTGTAACTGAATGTGCTTGATTAACAAGAGTGGTGGAAAATACTTACTTTACGTAAATTATATTATAGACGCAGTATTCCAAAAGAAAAGAAATTATTGATAGAGTATTCATCCATCCTACGATATCCTAGTTTCGGGAGAGACTGCATATTCCTTGTGTGGCTCCTTTTGACGAGAGGCCAGTTTTTGGCATATAAGGTTAATGTAACGGCCATATCCCGTCGTTACATAAAGCTGGATTTCCACAAAAAGAGTGGCAGCTCTTGGTGTACCAACTAATATTTGTACCTAGGATACACATTGTAATTACTGTAAACTGCATCCTATTGCACACGGCGATCTGGGAATGGTAACAAGTATTAAACATGTATCTCCCTGAACGCTTCCTTTGAATCGAGTGACTCCGTAACACACGCTTGTCAATTTTACGGAGTCGCAAACACTCTGCGATTGGTAGAACCAACTCTCTACAATTGTCTCGCAACAGGTATTGTTTGAGAAGAAGAATGGCTTATGGTTCACGACAGGCACTCTATCAGTTTATATACCAATTTACGACTAAGGTATTGTAAGAATTCCGGAGTACATGTAGCCCTTGTCTTGATTACACAATTAAATTTTGTGCATATATTAGATTGTAGATAAAGGTTGCAAGATTTTTTTTTATTTAATCTTTGAACCGCATTCTTTTGCAAACCTTTGAAGCGCAGAAAGTGAGCGGTCGTTCGCCAAAATATCTTTCTTTTCACTTCTTCTGTGCAAGGTGGCGTGTGACTTCGTCACATAAATGCATGTATACTCAATGTACTTCTCAATGCACTTTTGCGCAAACAAATTTACAGTTGGTCCAAAAGAACAGTATTTAGAGCTCTGCTGACGTATTTAAAAACTGCTGACGAACAACATTCGTCAAGCAAATGCAATAACCGCCAATCCAAAGCCTTATATACGATTATCCATCGCAGGCAAATTTGCCGAGGTCGAGTGATTAGTTCCTTATTCCGGGAATAAATCAACTAGACTTTTTTTGCTTTCAAATATTTCTGGAAATGTGTCGTAGGCCAAATTGAAATGTATTTTTGGAGTCTGACCGAACCCAATGACAGCTCACAAAGCAGCCGGAACATTTATCTCCTCCGCCGCAAATATACAGTCGCTAAATCGCTGACATGAATTTCAATGGTCTTAATGAACCCAGAAACGTGCCTTAGGTGGCCTCCGGCGCCTATCAATCTCCTTCACAGCTGCTGTAGCCAAATACATTGTCAAGATATGTCCAGGCGAAGGCCCATAACGGTCAAGATATTTGTAAGACCAAACAATTAATGTCGCCGGGCGTTTATTAGCCCGTATTTCATCACTAATTACCCCGTTGAGCGTACTAAATGTGGAATGGATTTGACATTATTTTTCTGCCAAAATCAGCGCATTGTACAGCGTATCTTGTTAGACAACGCTTCCTTTCTTGAGATGAACGCTTGTGCAGGTCGTGTTGTACAGTTCATCATATCATAAAAATTGAAAAGTCGCCACTCATCGTTCAATTTTGAAAATTAGAATGGCAACGGCAAACGCGGCGATTTCGACTCTCGCACCGTGCTGTTCTTTGCCTTTTCGACCTAGAATGCGCTACCAAAGCTGACACTAGACAGGAGCTGGACACGGGCACGATCGAATCGTGTCAAGATCCTCTATTTCATGTGGCTTTGGTGATAGATACCATTAAATTCCATCCGAGGGTCTTCAACAAGTGATATGCCGGATCGCTATAATCTTAAAAAATCTCTGAGCCAAAGCGCAATGTGCCCCGGCCAAAGACAACTTCGTCAAAACGGAGTAAGTATCTATATTCTTGATGGAGGTAGTTCATTTATTAAAGCACCACATCTGAGAAATATTTCTCCATTTATTCAGCCAAGAACCCTGCAGCTTTTAGTTCTTTCAAAATTACAATGACTCAGCGACTGCCATGACAAAAAAACTAGTTGCAGTATCAATGACTTATGTAGAGAAGACTCTACTTTTTATTCACCACGGTATCGTTGCGACCCCCGGGGATCGTTTTCGCTTCGTATCTTTATCCTTTTCTAGCTGAGCAATGATACTCGCTTTTGCAGATACTTGCCCGCCCCTACGTTGCCCACTTTGTATTGCGGATCTATGTCACCCGCCTTCAAAGCTTTGTTACGTGTAGTTTTCTCTACCTCTTCAATTATTCCTGTTTTTGTTACCCGCCTGAAAAGCTTTGCTACTCGCAGGTGGTGACTCTATGTTTCTTACGTGTTAAGTCGTGTAACCTCTATATAGGTGCGATTTTTCGTGTCTTTAGCAGCCGAGATACTAGCGACTTTTTTTCACCGCCAAGAATGACAGCAAAGACGTTGTCAAGTCAATCTCCGAGGATTAACGCGACATGATAAACTCCGATATTTATCTCGAGCTTGAAATATTCCCAGCCATCCTTTTGAGATAGGTGTGTAGATAACAAGAAGGAAAGTGTGACTCACAAAAGCCACTCACATAGTGCGCCTTGCGTCTCAGACAGCACGATGCATTTGCTATACCGTGCTCTCTATGCGACTCACGATGCACCTCTTGGCGATTATCTCGGTCAATGACGTATGATTGATGAGCACCTCGTGCTAGTAGTCCAAACTGTACAAGCGGGTCGGCACACATGAGCGCAAATGATTAATTTGCCAGCGAACTATAACTTGTCGACAGCAGCCGCGCCGCTGACAAAGTTGCCTGGTCTATTTCGTCCACTACGATTGATTTTGAGCTCGTCCTGTTTAAATTCTCGATTGACAAGACGGGTGTTGTGGACTTTGTTGAGCGGCTAGGGAAAAAGCTAACTTATAGGCTTTGTTGACAAAGTAAACTAAATAGCTCACTCGAAAGCTGCGCGGGACACATTCGTTAGTGTATGTAGAGGGACAAGACTGCTACAAAAATTGCCTATGCATCATTTCGTAGCGAAAACCAAACACGACTCAGTTGTGGGATGTTTTTGACGACAAAATTACAAAATAGTCATACAGCCTTTGTCGAGTGTTTGTGGAGTGCAATTGAGAGTACTGAATCTGTTGTGTCTACTCTTGCAATCGTGATGCAAATCGTTAAGAGGGCACATATCTGGTCGAAATACTTGCTGTTGTCGCTCGAAATTTAGAAATAAAAATAATCACACACATCTTACTCACCGTCTGCTCTCTTTATTGGCATATCAATTGGATTTCTTACAAATAAACAACTCTTATTCATGCAGAATGGTGAATCTGGCATAAAGACATAAAGGTATGTGATGGGCACCATGCTGTGATGCCCGATCTAAAGCAGAAAATATAGGCCGCTCTGTGACTACAACAAGGCTGCCGTAGCTCTTCGCCAAAATGGATTGTGAGTTCAGGCCTTTGATCTTCAAATTGTGCTTATAGCCATTATGGTTTGCAGATCGATATTTGACTTTAAGAATTAATAAAGACTTCCCATTTAAATATTAGCTAGACCTTTTGGTATACGTCGAGTGAGTTAAAGTCATACAGCTACTAACATGCATGATAGACCATAATTCTGCGACTACATACGGCTTGTATTAAGCCTTACAGAACTTCCTAGTTGGATTTGAAGCATGGCTTGACAGTGCGCCACGCAATGGCTTGGTTCCGAAAAATATAACACCACTAGGTTCGTGTAATATATTTTGTCTGGATTTAAGACTTTTGCATGTAAAAAGGTCATTTCGATATTTGTCTTGCAGATAGTTTGCTATGCAAATCAGCAGCCTATATGGTAATCTGAATTGACTTCAAACCGTATCTCAAAATGCAGACCGACTTCCAAGACTAATGCGTCAGGGTCTTACACTGGTATTTTTTTTTAGACATGAGTCGACCTCACAGTGTCCGAGTACCATGCGGTATGTTCTCATAAGCACGCTACGACGAATTGA
>RCHQ01000312.1:0-46054 GCA_003676415.1 Plasmopara muralis
CTGCGAGAGGCAACCGGCATCAAGACCAAGTCAGCGACAAAGCATACTCAACATTAGCGGTGAGTGGGAGTGTTAAAATTACACCGCTGAATGTATGTTGAACAGGCGGATGGCGTCACAGTATTTACAAGTAGTAATTACATATGGTAGCCGTTCATTGGTCTAAAAATATATATTCACTTCGGTTTTTGCCATCTTCTCAACAGATTACGGCAAATAGTTGTAAGAAATGACGTCATACTCTGTATTACTCATGTGACGAGGTCACACAGCACTTTGCATAAAGAAGGCAAACAAGGGTCGACGTCTCCAATTGAAAGCAGTCGAGAAACTAATGTATATAATACAATATTATGTTTAGATTCTACCTACAATTTAATATATGCATTCAATTGAAACTTAGTAACTTTGAGTAGGAATGCGTCCTTTCGAGATAGCTTAGTATGCAACCCAATATAAACATCGCCAAGTCGCTGGTCGTCTGTTAGACTCCTTTCAAGAGGGAGATAAATTTTATCATTTTGTGTCAAGGCCCGTTACATCGTCCCCTACTGCGACTTTGATTTCATACAAAAGGAGAGGGATGAGCATTACCCATCACTCTTTAACTTTTTATACGGAAGCAGATATGGTCACGACACCTAAGCCGAAAAGTTTGCTTAGGCACTAAGTAAACACTAAGATCAGCCTCTGCTCCTTTAACCGTGCCTAGTACATAGGCTTGCCTGATGCTCAAGCTGTGTCTGAAGCGAAGGCGTACATCCTACGCCTGTACTATGGGCAAATATGAGCCACTTTTGCATGGTTGAAAGCCGTATAGGCACATGTGGTACCACCAGTATGTCGTAAACACCAAGAACACGTTCTCTTTGGGTGAAACGACCGTTGCTAGGAGCATCATGAGCCTAAATGCAGTATATCATCGTTCAGGTCTTTGTTGTTCTAAACGCGACTTGAAGTAGATCCGCTAAATCTGGAGCAGATGTCTGCTCACTTAAAATGATGCAGCTGCAATTGCTGTCCACACGACTTTGGCCTTTGGCCTGCAATGAAAAATCGCATCAATGGCCTTACATTATTTCTGTCTGGTGTGTCCAACCGATCCATTCTCCATTGAAGATTTTAGCCGTGCTGATTTGCATCACCCAATAATCCAACCTGCGAACGAGTGTATCGTCTAATGACGTTGAAGAGATTGGTCCTGTCTGTTCAAAGAAGGACGGGAACCTGCCGAAGGTCTTCTCAGATGCTATATAAAGCATTCTGGTGCTGTCCACTTGATGTCCCTTCTTAATAGATCGGACAATGGCTTTGAGAAACCCGCATAACCAGTGCAACTAATTAACACTTTCCAGAAATTTCTTAAAGATCGAAATTCATGGGGCAGCCAAAAAAATTATTATTTTTAATCGCAAAGTCATATTTGTCGATATCAGCATAGCGTTTACTGGTGGTCGCATTAATGGACCTCCAGCATTGAATAATTTCCTTTAAACCGGCTGTAGACAAATTATACCGCCAAAATGTATCTGGGCAAACGCCCTTGATGGTCAAAACAATTGTGTGACCAAGCGATCAATCGTACAGACAGCCTTTGCACTACCGCTTTCCACTGTCACAGCATACGTTAAGGCGTAATAATCATCGTGAGGGGTATATCTGACTTCCTCATTCGGTTTTGATCGTAATTATATACCGAAGTCAGTACATTTATACGACATGCTGTGAATGCAGGTATTGTTGTTTTATTCAGCTAATTATTAGCAAAATTCAGTCATTGCTCTCTGCTCATTTACGAACCCAGAAAGTCGGTAATGGATATACCCGCACCATGCCATTCTTTGCCTTTTCAGAGACGAAGCCATCAATGTTCTCACATTGCTCTCGTGGCTGACACAATTCTTCGTAGTCAATTCTATACTTCACTCCTGTCGTTTAAAGCGGGTCTTTAAACTCCACGTCTGAGTATTGCTATCATTAAAATATCCCGGATCTTCGTGTCAAGACTAGTGGTGCAGACATTTTGAAGTGATGTAGCATATTCGTGACTATATTTTACAAGCTTTATATAAAATTAATCAGTACGACAGCAGCTCTCCGAGTGACCCACAATCATCTCAGCTGTCACCACTCATCTCCATTCATGAGCAATAAGCACGGACGACCTATGTACCTGGTCACGTCGCACATCGATCCCATGCCGGGCGTAAGGTCGATAGCAGCGCCTTTAGGTCAGCTTTTGTTGGCATTTTATAGTGGCCGGGGTACTTGCCGCGCAGCAGATCCTGTTCGTAAGCACACTGTCGGATGATGACGACGATACGTGCGGTGTCACGAAGAGCGCCCGAACGACGCATTCGATACCGCCATGATGGATGGAAACAACGAGCACGGCTGACTAAGAGCACGTCGAGGAGCTAATAGCTCATGCGGTACCTCGTACGCGGCAAGCAGATCTCATAGATAATGAGAGTTCAGTGGCATTCACTTCAAGCACTTCCAGATGGACCTGAAACGCGACAATTTGCTCACCAAACGTCTTCCTTCCTGCAATGGTCTTTTAGTTGCACTCGGCGGTGCGAAACCTGATGGTGTCGACGGTTTCAAAGAGTCATTACTTCAGTTCCAGGATCATGTTTGGCGTGTGCCCCGACCCTGCTCGCGTCATGGGATGCCTGTGGCGCAAGGCTCTGTTGACGCCCCTGTTCATGTTTACGTCCGGGGGAGGGAATGACTCACCAACCAACGTCTGTGTCCAGTAGCTCAGCAAGATCTACTCGCTCGCTTTGTATACAAAGACGCGTTGGGGCAACGGTTGCGCCAACAGGCGTCGCAACGTGCTCGTGAAGATTGTTCCACGTCAGAGTCATTCATGTTCAGAAATGACTACAAGGACGTGACGACTTTATAAATGCATTCCTCGACCCGGCTCACTGTAGGAAATTCCAACTTTCAAATACTGCTGACCCATATTCACGACGCGAAATTCGATTTTCTGGCGCCATTTCTTGTCGGGGTTCACACCAACCCAACCGGCGCTGTGGATAGCAAAGGAACCATAAGACCACAACAAGCAGCGGGCCGAGCACTTGCGAGAAGCAAGTGTCTGTCGCCTACACGTCTTCGCTAAGAAGCATTACTGTGCGTGTTTAAAGGTGCTGGCGGTGATCGCAACGGGCGATATCGCTAAAGTGGAGTATGAAAAAAGGTCGTAAAGGACGTTGAAGTCGAAGAGGACGACGACTTTCGGCTCGGCGAAAATGGCGAAGAGGTGCTCGATCCCTTGGAAAGCGATGGGTGCGATGATTTGTACTATACCGGTCAGTTTATGTATTTTTGAATGACATTTAAAAGTACCGTGTCTGAAACCAATCATAGATATATCGTACGCCTAGAAGGCTTACCTAAGACATATTTTATTAAATTAAGAGAAAATCGATATACTTAACATGGATTTGCACTTCCTAGATATTTCCAGCTCTCGCTTTACTTAATTTATTTCAGCTTTTGAATCCAAAGAATTCTAAAAGCTTCTAGCAGTGCCTCTAAACGGAGCCTTGTTGTCGTGACACAGCTACCAGCTTGATCGTCACGTTTGTGACACACGGAATCGCTTGCGATACTCAGAAACCAGTCTGCATCTTCATTCTCTTCTACTGGACTTACGTCTCACTTGATCTTGATTGTCATGTGTTATCCTGTGTTACCCGCTGCATCTGGCGAAGCTGTGCTATCTGCTTGCGGATTTTTGTTACCCGCAGTCAATGGTCATCTTAGGAATGTTACTCAATTTAAGAACGTTTTTTGGCGTTTCTGGCGGCCAGTGCTTATATGGAACTGGGCTACCTGCTAAGAAAGGCTTAAAAGATGTTGCTACATCTGCCTTCGAGTACCCCCGATTTCTCTAATATCGATCTCGGGCCTATACTTGCCCGAGCTTCCTGTCAAAGGAGACGCACGCACCAACAAATCGCGACTCACCCAAAATCAATTTTGCAGATTTGGGCGGCACAGCTGATCAAATCCGGGCTCGTGCTTTGATACCTTCGGCCTGTATAGGATTAAGTCGTACTTCTTTATGTTGAGGACTATAAATACTATGTGCTGTCGAATTTCTCGAATTCAACAGCCATGTCTAATTAAATCTTATGAACATCTAGAGCCATTCCGCAATCCAGTCAAACAGGAACTGAATGCTTGAGTCGCTCCAACAGTCAGCCTATTTTGGTTGACGGCACTTTTATGCTGGCATGCAGTTTTGCGGTGCACTAAAGACTACCAAGACCCGAAATACCCTCGTATTTCGGTAATAGGACTTATTTTTTTTCTTTTTCGCGCCAACACTTTATTGGGCGACTATCGCCAGCCACCCGTCAAACCTTATAAACGGCAACTATCACTTTGCTAAGTGACTTAAGAGCTTATTTTTTGTCATAGTGTCCACGTACATCACCCTATAGGACGAGGAGCTGCCCATTTATGAAAAAATTGAAGGCGCAAGCCTATCTGTAGTTGTACTCCTTTTGAGTTGCAACTAAAATTGCCTCTTCCGTCGTTGCTTCCTGTGTTCCACAAAGGCTGAGTACGGAAAGGGCCAACTCTTAAGCCATCCACAAACACGGTCACAGTGACTTGTTCGAGGGGTCGCAACCCAATGACGATGGCCGTCAAGTTTGTACCTTGCGAATGAATTTATGAAACGCGCGCCTTTCTTGCTTGCAGGCAAGATAGGGTGGGAGCAGGCGGAGCTCAAAGCTTGCTGGATGAAAGAATGCTCTCGGCAATGCTTCTTTTCACTTGTTACTAAAACCATGAAAAAAAAGGTAATTGAGTGTACGGTGGGTGCTTTTATCCAGAAAAAAAAATGAGCACCTAGCGCATCTGGTCATCCGCGATCAATACCATCTTTTTGGCCACCTCTACCTCTGTCATTCGAAAGGTGCCTTTCTGCTTTTTCTTATTTTCAAAGGTGTAATCATTTTAAGCTTTACCACCTCTGGTCCCATATTAGGTTTGTTACCCGAGCCAGTGCTGCCTTCTACCTCGGGCATAGGCCTTGCCCGTCAAACTTAGACATCATTGAGCACTGCATTCTGCTTGGCAGCAGAGGATCTTTATTTATCGCCGTCTTCCCTGAACATAAAAGTGAACAAATCAACTGAGCAGTACGAAAAACTTTTCCAAAATGAACTAAATTTTGTGTTTACAACCACCTTAAAACTTTTGCGAGGATTCGCGTTGTCGATATGCTTATATGTGCAAGGATTAGCGCAAAATGGGACGAATTAATACAGCTTTTTGCACAAAAGGCGAGCAGGGATTGAAATCTTTTGATGAACAACCTTTTTGTACCCTGTCTTATGGGGATCGACGTGTGCAATTGAAATCAGTTAACGACTGCTTTAACTAATACTAACTAGGTTTCGATCCTACCTATTACTCACTATAGGCCCAAAAGTCAACTCGAATCAACACAGAAAATGTGTCCATGTCAAAATAGCTCAGTATGCAAAATGGTATGATTAACAAGAGTCTCTGCTGTGCGCCAGATGCCACAATTTTATGAAGGTCTTTTGAATGGTAAACCAGACGTAACTTTAAATATTGACTTCATATAATGGCCTGCTACTGCTAGGATGGTGTCATTCAATGACGTCACGAAGGAGCTTCGATGAGGATCTAAAAAAAATTAATTATCTGGAACGTAGCACGGAGCAGCGACCTGAGAATCTAATTATGTTGGCCTTATATTTTGCCAGTTACTTTTCCAAATTAGCAGCCGCAATTGAGGTTTTATCCTCATCACTACCAAAATGATGTCCTCGAAAAAGACCAATGTTATCATTTCAAGCGGCAACGACTTTCGGCGAGAAATCGTCAATAGGATGTCGCTGGTAAGGAAAGTGCCGCCCACGCTTGTCCATTTGTATGATTTGAGGCTGATATCACGAAGTCGTTGTTGATGAGTTGAAACAGTTGTCCTCGACACCACCGAGCAAAAATTTGTCCGCATGTTTTCAGTATCCACGCGGCGTGAATTTTCAACTGGACGACGCTTTGCAATCATATGACGCTGACAAGGCGCCTGCACAAGTTAAGATTTAGAGTCAAAATTTCGATGACCAAGCATCTTGATCGGTTTGTCGAACTGGCGTCAAAGCAGGTCAATGAGTGGCACTTGAAAGCTTATAATTCTGCTGAGCAGTCTTCAGGTGGAGTGCAAAACCATCCTACCGATCGGAAAAGTTTGAGCGATATGCTGCTCATCAAGGTGAAGGAAAATATTCTAAATGAGCTGTGCCTTTCGAGGGGAAGCAACAAACATAGTGCGCATGCAAGAGTAATGTATGACGGCTCAAAAGAGGCGAAAACAATAATTGTGAAAATGTTGATTCACGAGAGATCGACCTTGGATGCAATGACCGAGGTGTGGCGTTTCAATTGACGCAAAAAAGTATCGAGAAGATTATGCTGTGCATCTCACTGGTGAAAAACAATGCGGTGACGGCTTTTTTGGATGGTGGACTTTGGAGCGATCCCATCGATTACGAGTTTGTTCAGAGGTCACCATTGTCGTTGGCATTAGTTTGCAGATAGCTGGTAAAGGTGCGATCCAGCTCACAAAATTGATTTACTTGCAAATAATATCGTGAAAGCTCTACATATTGTAAGTCACGACATTCGTTCACAGTAGCCTCAAAACTTGCAGAATGTGATACGAAGGTAAATCCTTCTGCACCTTTTGGAGTACAGAATGTGTGATTGCTAAAGGCAAGAAAGTCGGCGTAACAAACGTTCTATACTGCAAGCGAGGACAGGTTTACCTAATAGGGTACACCATGATTGATAGCGTGCTACGAGGTAAGGCAGAGTGTTGACAAACTGTGTGGAGGATGTTCAAATCTGTTTCCGTAGTGGTCGCTTGCAAAGACATCACGTGTTAAGGAGCTCGTACACACGGACGTGGTGGGACAATTGAAAACGCTCTCAAAGGATAACGGAAAATATGTGCTGATGATCCGCAGTTTTTTAGGGAAACTTTTCCTGGAGATCTGGAGTGGGAAGGCCACGAGTTTGAGACGATCTAAGAAAGAAAGCTGATGAAATAGCGCTTGAAGACTTAACGATCGTACTACAAAACTATGGACAAAAGGTTACCATGATCTGTATCATGATTAATATCATATAACAGCGCATGGTGCCATATAGTCCGCCATAGGGCAATGATGATTAAGCGGATGGACTGCTCGATTGTGGCAAAAGCCCCAAGACATGTTGCATTACTAGGGCTTTCCTACCGAATGGTGGTTAGAAACAATTAGCATATCTGTGCTTGCTCAATCGCTCGACATACTCATCAAATTTGCACACTGCAAATTTAGATTTAGCCTTTGATTCAAAGCGAGAGTTGCGAAATTTTCGTGAACATGAGTTTCTGAACTTTCTTCTCGCTTAAAAAAGCACGCGAAAAGTGAGTTAGTTCAAGGTCAATGCGATAATATTGGTATGATTTGTCTAGCGCATAGTGCGCAAATTATACAATACCGAGCCACCACACCATATCACGATCACCGACTTTACTGAAGAAGATGCTAATGCGACGATCGAAGCCAAGGACTCACGGCAACCTGTTACAAAAAGACCTATTGAAGGTGTTTTGAAGTCATGCTCCTAGATGACTTAAGCCTAAGCAAAATTTGGCGCTGCATGAGCTGTCTTAAGCTCATCCTTCTTACACTCCGGCAACACAAAGCTTGAAGTTGGCACCTCATCGATTTCCATGGTAAGCTTTCGATAAAATTGTATAATACTTAGGAAAGACTAAACGCGCATAGGAGCTTATTTTTGTTTTCTGAACGGGTTAAGTAGTGACATGGAAATCAAGGGCGAAGAGAAAGACAGTGTACCAAGTAAAAATTGGGTCAGGATCGACATATCACAGAACGTGGAAGGTTTTGCTATTGCTGCAAGTGCTTGCGAGAGCAATGAGGCCCCAGCTATGTTGTGAATAGCGCCGTTGTTTAGACGGCGAGATGGCGTTATATGCCGATTTCCGACTCGAGAAGTGAATGACTCAAGATCGCTAGTGCCGAACAACGAAAACGTTTGATATATAAAGCAGATACATTTGCAGAAAAATAACGAGTTTCGACAAGTTATGCTCTATATTCCTTGGCAAGTTGCTAAATGCAACAAGTATAAATTTTAGATTGATTTTAACAAGACATATTTGATCGCAGCAAATATAACTTTCACCAGTGTTGTGCTGCATTCTTTTGTAGTTGCGAAATGATACGTGACCAAACAACTAACTAGATGTCGACACGGCGTTTCAAAACAGCAAGGAGTGAACGAACAAGTGTCTCACAAAAATGTTTAAGCCAAAAGCAATATGTGCGAGTTTTAATTTCAAAGCAGTATGTGCGAGCTAGGAAAGAATGCTTGGGGATTTAAGTAAGCTGCGAGTTCATGAAATAAGACGATTTAAGCTGTCTATGTGCAAAGAGGAAGTCGGAGAAGTGGGGCGGATTAGCACTTTGACGTCAGAGGTAAGTGTGTAAACATCGTCTACGTTTGCCTTCACGTCGACAACACGATTGTCGCTGCCAAAAAGACCAAGAAAGGACGAGCTGTGACAGCAGAGCCAGTCCTCTTCAAGGCTTACAAAATTAGGTGAGGCCACGTAACTTTTGAACTGGGGATCGACCATGATTGTAGCGGTAGCTTTTATATGGCCGGACAGAGCCAGTAACGACCAACGTGGAGAACAGATGCAAAAAACATAACTCAAAGGAAGTTTAGAATGAGGTCTAAGCTATCAATGATACAATTGCCAGCGGCGGACAGCGAAGGAGCAGAAATGGGGTCAATGACGTACAGGTGTCTAACAAAAAATTTGTTTACTCAAGACATGTAAGCATCCTGAAATCGCGCATGCGGTCACACAGCAGTCGCATTCCTTGAAAAATCCGAGGTAGCAAAACTAGGAGGGAATCGAAATCACCTACAAAGGCCGCATTAGCTGCATCATCCGCGAATGTGGACTCAGACTGTAATACTGATGACTAATGCTCGAGGTAAATAACAAGGTGATGATCGGAGGCGAACTTGAAATTTCCAAAGTGAATTGTCAGCAGGCAGTGGCGCTGAGCTCGACGAAGGCAGAGTACATGTCTGTGCACACGAGGCGCTGAGGGTCCGTCTGATTTTCAGAGATATGATATGGTAAGCAAGCAGGAGCCACATTGATTTGGGATAATAATTAAAACTAGACCATCAAACTTGCCAGCACTGGCGACTACAATACGAGGACCCAGCATGTTGGAATTTGGCACCACTTCAACCGGGTGTACGTGACCCGAGAAATATCGCCAGAGGACCAGTTGGCAAATATACTGACGAGGGTTCATGCTCCGAACGATTAAAGCATCTGTGGCAGGCAAGTGAAGCTCAAGCTGTAAGTAAGGATTAGTGCTTATACAATGCCGCATAATAATTTAAGTATCACGGACGTGATTTCGGCGAATACTGGAAAGGCTGTGACATCGCACTTTGGTATCGCTAGGATGACGTCATCAGAATGCTTTTGGAGAAACTAAAAAATGGGCTTAGAGGTAGCACGGGTTGGCGGACGAAAGACCTTAGCATATTCTTTTCATGTTTTATCTTTTACTTCGCACACTCCTCCAGCCCAGATTTAAGGATTTGAAAATGACCGCTAACAGATCGCTAAAGTGCTGTTTTTGTCGATACTGCTTTAACTAGTTATCCGATCCGATGCATATCAGTGTACCGCATATTATATGATATAAAATAAATTTGGTGGAAATAGATATGTCAATACAAGCTAGAATTATTACATTGCTAAAGAACTTTTGTAATATTGTGGACAGATGTGGGCAGATACCAGTATTCCAGACATGGCTACCTTGGACCGCCCGCCTCGGTCTACGTGATGGCATGAGTCGCAGTGAACCGCCGCTTACTAATAGTCGCCCTAAAGGAATAGGCATAAGGAACGTTAATACACTACTGCATTTGCATTGAACAGCACAAGAGACTACAAATATCGCTACCTACATTACGGCTGTATCAGCTCCGATCGGCGTCCGCCGTCTTCAACATTGTACTTCGAGGAATTAAATTCATCATTTACCTAATTGAAGACGGGGCCGACGTCGTTTTCGGCTTTTTTAAGGGTGACTCAGTGCTGTCTTTGAGCGGCAATGACGCAGGTTTCTTGCGGTCGGGTCCTTGAACAGGTGATCCATTTTGTTTTATTTCCGACTTTAACGGACACCTCCAACATTTATACTGCACAAACAGCTTTATTTCTCTCCGTAGAAACAGCTTCCGCGTTTTTTTTGTAATAAAGAACGAAATTGTTTTTAGCCTTATTTGCCAATTTGGTGCCACCAGGGACGTCCTTTCGCTCATGGGCTCACATTATTGTCGTATGAGCTGATTCAAAAGATTCCTCTCCATTTAATCACAAAGAACTTATAATTTGCCATGGAGATGCGTCTTTGTCTCGAACTCCTGCGCATTATCCTGTAGTTCTTGTACTTACGCTTATACCCATCCACGTGAATTACGAATAGCACATTACCACACTGACAGAGAGAAACAAAAAGGGACGTGATCGTAGCGGGCTACCGTCAGCTGACAGACTAGGAAAGAACTGTCCGTCGTGATCACCAACAAGCTTGCTGCTGAGGTCGGGGTTTGTCTTGGTGCGCTTAAAGTTAATCATGCCCGCCAAAACGCCAAACGAACGGCGCTTAATCGAATCCTAAATCTAATAAATAAAGCTCCAGGACCTGCCCGCTTGAAGCGTAGAAGAGACGACTAAGGCTTGATCAAATTAGGCTGGAATGGGGAGTCGCTGACAAATTTCTAAGCAAAATTTCAAGAATAGAGGATACATGCTTGTCGTAAAATAACGGAGACAAAAGAAGGTGTCTGATGTGTAACGATTATGTCTATCTGTGTAGACTGGAACCGTTGTGGAATAGCGCATGATGAAATCGACAATTAGTCTGATGCGTGAGTTTGATGTCAAAATTATTTGGCCTAGCTCAAGTAAAAATTAATTAAAGCGACTTAGAGATGATTTATATAGCAATACTACTAGACAGGCGTTTCGATACGTTGCAGTGTGGCTGGCTTTATCATTCCCGCTTTAATTTCGATGAAGTGGGTTGTGGTGGCCAATTCGCGGGATACAATGTACTTCGATAATTTTGAATATTGCACGAGCACGATCGCAGGACACAGCACCAGCTACGCCCCACGCATTCGATAAACCATAAACTACCTAAGTGATCGATCACCAGTAATCTATTTAAGTACTATATTATATAATCTTTCAAATATATCAGCAAAATCGAGTGTTTAATTAGGTAAAGAGATATTTTAGCCAATCGCGACGGCTGGATGTTGCACATTACTTGTGCTATTTTTTAAAAAATCCGATTTAAATTCACTAATGATTGACGGCTACTAAAATAAGAAATTCTCATTGTATCTGCCTTTCCTGGGCCAACAGTATCCGTGAGATGACAAATGTCACCCCGCAATAGCTTGATAGGATTTGATAGTCCGTACTAAAACTTGATTTAACTCTTGTGGGGTACAGGTAAATGGAACGAATACTGTTAGCCAGAGTCTTCCAAAGCTTTAAGGCGCGCTTTAGGCATTAGACTCCACCTTATTAATCAATATACATATTCGTTTTAGTCGTCTTCTGATAGCGAGACGTGTATTTGGTCCACACAGACACCTCTTGCTTCGTTACGAACTTCGCGTCGTCCCGAAAATTTTAAAGTAACCGAACGACGCAATCTTTTCCAGATTATACCACCTGCTATAGAAAAAGCTCGACACTGGATAGGAATGACAAGGATATCTACGATTAATTGAGATTTTTTTGCGCTACGGTAATGTTCAGCCGCGCAACATCCTACTCGAGTGTATTAGATGACTGGTACAGACGAGCCGAGCAAGATCCGCATTGGGGAAACCAACCCTTGCAGTCTAACCCCTCTCGGCCAAACTTGAGACAAATCGCTACCAAGTAGCTGCCAAGGCTACTAATTGTCGTTTTTGACTTGCTTTTTCCTCTGTTCGTTGCGAAGATTTAAGCTGGGATGGTTTCTCGCATCCTAACTTCAAAATCATCACAAGAGCTTTTTATGGGCGGTATCTGCTGCGTCATTATCCTATTCATATATGCAAAGTAAGACATCTTCTCCTTAACGTGTACCTGTCATCTGATACACGCAGCTCAAGTCAGCTAATGCATTCACGTAGCTTATGTGACTTCAGACTCGCAAAAATGGTGGTAATTGTTTGCTAAGCACATACTTATTGGCTGATTTGCGCTTTTACCTTCATACAATAAAATTCAGCTCGTCGGCAAGTCGCGTGGCCATCGAATTATTCTTACTCCTAATCTTGAGTTACAGATGTGGCTTTATACCTCAAACCACACGATTCATGATACAAAAATGAGGTTCACCGGGCATTTAGTTGATTGCACGGCAGTCTACTCTTGCTTTAAAGCCGGCATATTCATCTGCAGAGAGACCCTTACTTTTTACAAGATCTGGTCCACCAAGACGTCGGTCTTTGGACCGATCTTACGAAAGGTCTCGCCTTTCGTCAAAATCACCCTAATAATGGTCAACTTACCTCGTAGCAAGAGCTAGTCTACCGCAACATCGCTACCTTTCACATTATAGACAAGTAACTTTTGTTCGGCTACCATAATATCTAACACATCTTCTCTTCCTTGCTCGCTACTCTAACACAGTGCACGTCACGCTTCATCCCTTACGAGCTGAAAACAGTCAAGCTAGGCACATTTATAGACAGTGCTATTATCAGCTAGGGCTTGAAGCGGCCGCAAGGCACTGCATAGCTTGCACTAACAATCAAGGACCCTAATTCGCGTTGACGCGCCTCAAATACAGCGAAAAATTTCTTTTAAGAAGTCGGAATAGACATCGACACCGTCGTTCAAAAGGAGAAAGATAAATTGGCCTACAAAATCCAGGACGACGGACGACAATTGAATAATCTCTCTGTATGATCAAGCAGCAAGTATCGAAACTCGTGGAGTCGACCTTCGTCTTTTTATCAGCGTCATCAATGTGAGTAAGATCCAGTAATTCAAGTATGCGAAAAGGCTTCATCTCTTTTTTTTAATTGAAACCCAATTCCTGCGGTGTAGTGGTAAAATCCGGTGACTTTGTCGAGAGATTGATCAGGTACACTGATGTGCAAACTGAATTCATCCACCATTCCGTGGAAAAGCTCTTGTCACGCAAAACGTTTCGTGACATCTTCACGATCGAGCCGTTCATCGTCCGTCAACATTGTCTTAATGCGGGTTATATGGCACCGTGCGCTGTTGTATGTTATCAATTATGATTAAGATTGTGGTATCCTTTTTACTAAAAGTGCCTTATTCCGCTATTCGATTAAGAGACTCCAAGCGCTGCCTCATCGAAATTTTCAGATTATCTCAAAACATGGCCACCTCAATTTTAGTATTCAGGAAGTATGCCATTACATATTGCAAATACCACCCACCAAAGTCAGCACATAATTTGCGCCATCCTTAAGGAACATTTTTTTCGATCCCATCACGTGCATGTGTACGCGCTCCAAAACACGTGACGTCTTCGTATGGGGCCGCTACAAAAATGAATAACTGTCTGCTTGTATGTCGAGGATCCTTCACACAGCTTGTCAAAACTCTGCCTCACCTTGAGGCAAACCCTTTGAAGCGCTATCGATCTCGGTGTATTCTAACAGACGAGACACTTCTTGCTCGCGGTTCAGAATAATTTTTATGCCGACTTTCTTGCTTTTTGAATTTGCACGTTCGTACCTTAAATGTTTCGAGGCGATTTTCTTCAAAATGCACTCTGCAAATCGACTGACCATCTGCGGACGAATGTCAATCTTTAGCACGTGCAAAGCATTAACAATCTCATCTAGTTCAGTAAACAAGATCGAATCTTTGACAGCTATTCGCAGTTTTATGCTGACGGCAACGATGGTTCCTGAACAACCATCTAATCGGTGAGATCACTTTGGTAAAGGGAACAATATATAAAAAGGCAGCCACCGCACTGCTTTCACCACTGGCAACTCATAGCATCTTTCTGAAATTTCTTTGCGTTTAATACTCGTCAATTTTTTGTGATACAAAACCTTTGCGATCATTGTTTTGCCTCCTTTGAGCCGTCATGCACGTACCTTAAAAGCGTACTATGTTTATTGTTTTCTTGAAAGTGCAGCCCTCCTTAAGGAGAATTCTTTTCACCTCAATGAGCAATATGTCGTTGGAGCTCCCCACGATTGGCGAGATCAACCTTTACTCCGCCTGAAGACTGCTCAGCAGAATCATACGCTATTGAGTGCTACCCATAGATCTTGCGGTTTTACCGTAAGCTCGTCGATCCGATCAAGATGCTCAGCCATCAGAGTTTCGACTAAAATTTTATACTTGTGCTGTTGTTTGTTAGTGTCATACGATTGCAAAGCGTGGATAATAAAGATATACGAGCTCGGTGCTATCGAGGGCAACTGTTTCAAGTGTATTTATGTGGCTTATCGACAACAACTCCGTAATTTAGCCTCAGATTTAACAGATCGGCCAAGCGCGAGCGGTCTTTACCTAGCCTGCGTACTCCACATGGTGAACTTCCACATGAAGTTGTAATCGCTTGCTGTTTTACATCGATCTTCTTCGTTCAAGAACATCGTTTCGGTAATAATGAGGCTTAAAAACTCGATTGAGGCTGTTAGCCTGTGTGCAAAATGTGACGCTAATCTATTGGAATTTTTAAATCGCTACTCTGTGCTACCGACCAGTCCATTCTTCTAAATTCTCATCAAAGTTTATTAGTAAAGTCAACAAATGACATCATTCTTGTCGTAACAAGCCATTATATAAAGCCGACGGTTTTGAGCCACACCTGGTTTATCGTCAAATTAAAACTCACACGACTGGCGACACTTGGTCCTCGACAGAAATACTAAAATAGTCTGAAGAAAATCAAAACGGATACAAATTTGTCTCAACTGCATATATAAGCTTTGTGTATAATTATGAAACGAACCAAACCCTAATTTTGTATCATAGAACAGTCGTCAACTGCGTCTTGTGATAAACGAATGCTATGGTAAACAGTCGTTTATCACAAGATCTATGAGCTCTTGAACAATTTTTCTATGCAAGGAGCTGTGTTACGCCGTTCCACGTGGTAGACCATTGCGGTTTATCATATGCAAATGCAAATAGGGAGACAACGTGAGCTCTCGCAAAGGTTCCGGAAGGGATAGAAAGTTTTTCTAGTATTTCTTGGACGGGCTATTGGTACTACTCAGACGACAAGCTGGCCTCTATTGCCTAAAAAGGTGGCTGTACTTGCAGACCTCCCTGCTGCTTAGCTGGATAAAGCGCATGTCGATGCCTAATCTCGACAAGAAGAGTTCATGCTCGAGGTGTAAAGCAGCACTGCAGGTAACGCACCTGATGTGGGACCTGAGCTGGTAAGGCTAAAAACTCGAAAGAAAGGGATATTAGAAACGCCTCTTCTGAATGGAGGAGGCAGAGATGACCACTAAGGTGGCCTATATCATGGATGACCAGTGACGCGTGCTGTTCAAACTCTTACATGGAAGCGAAATACCACTTCACCTCAGTAACCTGAGTCCACAATTAGCACTTAAGAGCATTGTTGTATTCGGCGAGCTTCGAGTTTCACCAGCGCTCGTGCTTTCTTGATTGCAAGCAAGGGAGGCTTAAAATACATGTACATATTTCCGGGACAAAAAAGAAGACGGCCATCGTCTCTGAAATTCCACTTCCCATACAAGTCACGGTAACTCTGTCCCCAAATGGTCTAAGGGTTATCCCTCGTCATGCTCAGTCTTTTATAGTACAAGAAGCTGCGATGGAAGAGGCACTTCAATTCGCTCTTAAGGAAAAGTATAATTACAGACAGTCTCGCGCCCTTGATTTGTTTATGGCTGGGCAGCTTTTCGTCCTATGTGATGTCGTACTTGGACTCAATGACTTGGGTTTAGCTCCAAAGCTGTGCAGCAAAACAACGTTTGCTGCTTCGGCTGCAATAAGTTCAAGCACAAGATGTGTGTGTGATAGGAGGTGACCAAGTGAACCTTTGTCTCTTATAGCATGAAGGGTGCTAACGGAAGTCGAGCTCTCATATCCGGTAAAAATTGCGCCCTACAGAAAGGGAAGTGATCCCTCATGATGGGTGTGTAGTTGATACACACCCTAACAGCTTAGCCCCTATGGGATTGATAAATCGTGGAGGAGAAAGCAGTAGCGGTGAATTACTGGCTGTGAACGCAACGTTACAAGGGTATGAAAGCCCGTTCCGAGTCTTGGTAGTCTCCAGTGCACAACGAAACTTTGCATGCTAGCATAAACATGCCGTCAATCAAAATATGCTCCAGGAGAAAGCAGCTCAAATAGTCAGTTTCAGTTCAACTGGATAGCGGAACGGCTCTTAATGCCTTTTAGATTTGAAAAGAATTGGCTGTAGATACAGCAGTCTAACAGCACATAGTGTTATTAGTCGTCGGCATGAACAAGCAAGCACGAGTTGGTCCTAGGCACATCGTGGGTAGAAAAGCATAGGATTGGTTTTAATTGGCTGGGCAAGTGCATGTCGCCCATATCCGCAAGACAGGGTTTTGATGAGTCACGTTTCTACCCTCATCGCACGTACGTCTTCTTCAAAAGGCAACTTGGGCGAGTAGAGGACCGGGGCTGATAGAGAAATATCGAAGGTACTATTATTATCTTCCCGAAGGCAGATATGACAACATCTTTTCAACTGACTCAGCGAGTGACCAAGCTTCATAGTAGCAATGGCGCTTGAGACAACGTTTTTAATGTGAGTAATGTCTAGCAGGTGACAACCCAACTGCGTAACACAGCTCCGCAAGCACGAAGCACAGATTTGCAAGACACAGTGGGTAACACAGGATAACACGCGATTAACAAAGAGCGACCAAAACTGAGTTCGACAAAGCTCCACAAGGAAAGAATAAAAGTGCGACCTAATCAAGAAGTATCGCAAGTGATTCGGTGGCTGACCAATATACCTTCATCACATCAAAATCTGAAAGCTCAGCTGGATGCTGCGTCACGGCAAGCGCGCTCCAACTGACCAGAGGTTCTGGAGCTCTCGAGCTTCAACGAGTTTGAATATACTTAGTTTTTGGCGTAAGTATGAGATGGAAATATCCAAGAAGTGGCAATCCTATTTAAGCATTAACATGCATTCCCGGCATTTGACAAAGATGTGTTAGGTCCGACTGCGTACGATAACTTTTGACTCAAAAATCCTGGCATAAGTTCAAAAATAGTAAAACTCAATAAGGTGTACATAAAGGAATTCTAAGTAGTTAGAGGGTCAAGGTACGAGATTGACTTTGTGCCAGCCACGAAGTTATGTATAACCAGGAAGAAAATACTGCCACAAAAGCAATGTGAAGAATTTTTTTTTTTCTCTTCGAAAAAGGGAAAGAATGGCATGGTGCGGCAGTCCAAACTTACGCACTCATTACTACCTTTATGCGCTAAATTGGAGCGGAAGTGACGACTGCATACAGCTTATAATGAGCTGAAATGTGCAACGGTATCTGCGCAATTACCTATTCAAAGTAAGAAGGTAGCATGTCCGGATGTACGTGCTATGGTGCACTGAAGCTGGTAAATGAATAATTTGAAGATAAAATCAGATTTCACCTTACGTGGTTGAATAAAGTCGGATTTCACCTCACGGTGGTTATCACGGCTTCAAGTATGCTACGATAGTGGCTACCGATGCTACAATCAACGGCTATCAAATGCCCGGTGACATTTAACCGGTGGCGAAGTTGTTTCCACTATCAACGTCGTTAACCTGGTGACAAATTTGTTTCGACCGTCAAGGGCATTAGCTCAAATATTTTGGCTGTATAACTTGTCTATAGCCGTTTTGCAGGAAAAAAGTCCGCGCTAAAGTTCTATTTAAGGGGAAACTATAGGTCATAGGGACCAATAAACGCTACTAATATCGACAAAGATGCCATTGCGGTGGGGGAGGTTAAGGTTCTTGGCTGTTCTGCAGTAGCCGTGAGTTTCGGACAGAATACAATATCGTAAAAGCCAGTTCGATTTTTTCGATGCCACTTTTTTAAAAAAAATCTTAAGATTTGGTTTGCCGAGTCAATTATTTAGACAAGTACATTGCTTTTTATGCAGGTCTCGTAAAGCCATTGTCCGATCTGCTATAAAAAGATATTGAGTCACCAAAGACAGGATACTTTCAATTGCGTCTTGAAAAGCCGTCGGCATCGGACAAGACAAAGCTTTTTTGGAATCATTTGCGACCTTTCCGAAGTTGCCATCAGTCGCGCGCTATCGCAATTCGATGTGAACTGATGTGAAAGAGTCATCTCGCTTTGGTATTAAAGGTTCGAGGCTGCCAAAAAGAAAACGCCCGTTCTAAGCAAGAATTTTCTTGCCAAAAAGTATGCACTGATAAGATATCGAGTGTATTCTTTGGGCTCTAAGCCCTTTAATGTCGAGTACGGCGGAAAATACACCCATTTATCCAAAGATGGTACAATGGTAGTTATTCTTTGCAAATTTAAACTTCTATGCAGAAAACAAGTTTGGCCAATTCGGTCGGATCATTTGTTCGCTTACACCAGCAAAGCTAGATTTTTCAATGACAAATGGTCAGGTCAGAAACACCAGATGGATGACATTCGAAGACCATTAATGCAATTTTCTATCGTGAGCGAAGGCCAAAGTAGAGTGATAAATTTGGTAGCGTTTGCAGCTGCTTCGCTATGATTGAACAGACGGCCTGCCACAGATCCGGCCGATTTAGTTCAAGTGATTGTTCAAAGCGACAAAGATTTGAGCGATGATTTACTGCAAGAGGCCCATTATGCTTTCGAGCCCTAAGAAAACGTCCCTCTGACCTTTACACATACTGATGGCACCACATATGCCTGAGCGGCTTTCTGGCGTATTAACTTTTAAAGGCTCAGTGCACATGGTACAGGTGAGGCTTTGCGCCTTATGTTTAGCAACAGTCTTTGAAATAGGCACATCCGATGTCGTAGTGGTTTATTTCTGGTGTTGAAACGCACGCGGTAGCCGAAGCAATATTTTCTTCGGCTTAAGTTCTGTCATAATATTAAGTAAACCTACTTAAATACCAAGGGTGATGACTAATACTGATTCCTCATCTGATCCAAGTCGTAGTAGGGGGCGGTGTAAGGGGTCATTACGTAAAGCTGACGTTTTGTCGTAAGGCTGCCTTCCACTTTAAAAACTATGATGGTCACTGCTGCACGACAGGAATTCTACCGATATACTTGCATACTGAGGTATCTCGAAGAATACATATTCTTCTGCCTAAAATCTCGAAGAATACATATCTTTGCCTTAATTAAAGTTGAATTGAGGACATACACTAAATTGTAGGTAGAATCAAAACATAATGTTGTATTAAAGAAATAAGTCTTCGAACTGCTTTCTATTGCAGATCTATTCGCCGGATCTTTCTGTACGCCTCCTCTGTGCAAGGTGCTGATTAACCCTGTCACACAAGTGACACAGAGTATGACGTCATAATCCTACCAGTACATGCTGTAATCACTTTTATACTTTTTGAAGCGTATCAACAAAGCGAAGATGTTTTGGCATGTCGCCTGGTCGATCACCTGCTTTATTTATCACCCCAAATGATCGCTGACTTCTGTTCGTGTACCACGGTTGAAATACGTATGAAACGTACTTGCGTATAAGATGTAGCTTCTAGTATTCTGGACTATGCAAGTTGGTAATTTCTATTATGATTTGGTAAATTCAATCTATTTAGTGATAATGGAATGTTATTAATTATTAAGCTATATCAGTGCATTATTATGGTGAAGCAACATAGTTTTTGCTTCTAGTTTAGTACTTCAATAAAATTCCTTTGCGGCGTGTGTTAAGCATGATTAAAAATGAAGACAAAAGTGCGACAAGATAGCTCATGTAGATAGGTTTAGCATAAGAAAGCAACTCAATCCGCAATAGCTCACATACGATATTACTGACAAAGTTGCAGGGCGACGGACTTTTGACACACTTTGCTCTACTGTGTTTTCTTCCTGTGTTTTCGTACGAATCAAATTGCTAGTCTGTAGTTAGTACCTGTAGGTTTAAAACACCAGGCTTGCAATTGACATACTCTTCTTGTTATCTAGTAATGCCTGTCGACAAAAAGGCTTAAGTGCTATCCACGCATGATCGATCGAGCCACGTCGATTCAATGATCTGTCAGTACTATTTAGGGCTATCAAGCGATAAATATGTTACCTTGAAAAAACATCACAACGAAGCTGAAGAATACTCGTGCAGTATCGTAGTAAAATTAAATGATTTGTAATCCTCTCTCTACTTCTCTGATCCCACGCTTCCAACTCGATTTTTCGGACTGCTTGAAGCACAAAGATCGTACATGGCGAACCTCGTAATTGCTTAGCATAGAAATTTAGCATACAAACTTATTTTCTATGTGCTTCATGAAAATCATTGTCTGCATGTGTGTTACGCTAAGAAGCTATCATGTCACTAATGCGTGCCCAAACCCAATCATATGTTTTAATTAGAGTTCACTTGTTGACAGCTCTTCTTTTAGCGCATAGTCGAACTCATGAAATGTAGTAATTTTTTATGAATGCGTTGCTGTCCTGAGTATTGCTTTTGCTACAGTCGCCTCCTCTCTGTGTTTAAAACGAGTTCGTGTGGATTCAAGAGGCGTTGTCAGTCAAGATTTAACCTTTAGGGTCTAACCCTCAGGGCTGCTCAAAGTCCGCTCCCGTTACCAAAAAAAAAATCCACTTCGAATGCGGAGCGAATTTTGATCTTGAGATTGTATACGACTGATTTGTAGCCTGTTGCAAGTCTAAGTCTGTGCCTTTTTCAATTTGGTCAGAAAAAGAATGTGTATGGGGACTAATCCTTCCACTTTACCTGTAATTCTTTTCGCGGTAAAAGCATGCCTAATTAGCATGCATACACCTGCATGAGAGGCATTAAAGTAAGCAGGTGGAACATGCCCATCAACATATGGATGTCTGCCTCCTGGCGCTTGCACCCGTTGCTATCCTCAAGTATGATCGATCAATTTGCGAGTTAATTTATAGCTAATTGCTGCCGCACATCATCACCACTATCTCTGGGCTGTCCAGTGCGACCCATGAAATTTCCGCTACCTGCCAACACAGTTCCCTCTCTCTTTCTTCCGCAACACGACCAAGAGGCACTTAAAAGCCTCGCCGAAGCGTTTGTAGATGATGCGATGGATGATTATCGAGCTTTTCGATCCCCACCACACAATGAAAGTATTGACAACAGTTGTTACAAGTTCATACGAAAGAGAGACGAGCTTACGTCATATTTGGACCGAAGGCTCTTGAAACGAGGGCTGCGGGGTCAATCAGATCTGAAACAATCGAAGCGAGACAGTGTGGGCTCAATTAGATTTTCAAGACAGTTGCGTGGCTTCTTGACAGTCGGGACGATCGATGGGTCACTCTACGATCAAATGTATGGCATTCATCAACACAGCACGGAACTCATGCGGATCAAGTCGGCGTATATGGCCGACACGATCGCTGACGGCCAAATTCTCTGCGAAATCTGCACACCAACGCCCGAGCACCCAATGAACGGACTATATATCAAATGGAGTGTCTCCGACTTTGCGCCTACGTTGCTTCGTCCCATCATACGACCGCGGGATTTCGTCTTTTTGGACGGTACTGGAATTATTGAAGACGAAGCAACAGGGGAAAAAATTGGCTTCTCCGTTCTGCACTCGCTTGAGATTCCGGGCATTCCTAACTTGTCAAAGTATCAAATCGTACGAGCCAAGCTCTCTCTGTGTGCGTTATTCCGACAGAAATCAAGCGGGGTCGTCGAAGTTTATATGAAAGGATTAGTCGACCCCGAGGGCGACCTTTACACTAGCGTCGCGATTCCTGCCACAGCTGAAGCGTTAATGTCGTATCGTAGAGGCATGTATTGTGGTCAGATGAAGAAGCTACATTGGCTGCTAAAGAGTAAGAAGATAGTCACGCTCGATCAACCGAGTGGTATGTGTTTTGTCTGTCAAAAGACAATGCGAGGCTCATCGTCTTTCAAACATTCGTGTCAAATTTGTATGAATCAAGTATGCGCTTCGTGCAGCGAATTTCGAATGCTAGCATTTCTGTCCACTTCACGGCGCATCGTACGACGCAAAATGACATTTTGTGCTCGATGCATGCGCGTGGCACAACTTGCCGATGGATTTAAAATTGCGTCGGAAGAACTACGTCAATTGAATCCTCTCGAAAACTTTGAAATCTCATCTAGTGACAGCTATCTACGTGCCTCGCCGTCGAGATTGACATTGCCCGACACCATTCAAGAATTTTATGGCGCCGCGTAGAAAGCACGGCTTCTGAATAGTAATCAACCCAAACTTATTTTATTTACTTACCAGAGAGGTCAACTGCGGGTACGTGGATACTAAACTCTTCAGGTATAGAAAAGCCAAGAGGTGTTCGAATTTTGGGCACGTCAGATTTTATCGCCAGTGGTACGATGCTTTGTCGAAAGGGCGAAAATACCTACTTTAAATATTGTAACGGAAAGCCGAGCTTTTGTATTAAAAGCTGGCATAAGATGCCCTAAAGATTAAAGATCACCTTATCTCGGTTTGTACCGTCTTTCATACCAAAGAGGCCTAAACTGCGTGCTTTTAAAAACATAGTCCTGAGAATTGCGATATCTTGCACGTCGACCCTCTAAAATTTCCTAGATGATAAACGATCCTGTACCGAAAAATCGTAATTTTTCCTGCACGCCTCCACTGTGCAGAGGGTTGTTTGAAAAAAAAACGATCAAAAGCTTCGATACTACTCATATTGATCTCGGGTCTATACTTGCTCCACGTTTCTTCAAAAGGAACTGTATGCACAACAGGCGAAGGAGCATTTCCACGAAACCAAATTCGCACCAAGTCGGGCGAATGGCACCGATAGCCTTACGCTAATAATTTAGCAAGGGTACGCCCGAGATCAAGTCAAACTTGTTCACGTCCGCATCTTTAAAATGTACAGACAGGTCTGTTTCAATGTTTCAGGTCGTCCCTTTAGCCAGACCAAAAATGACTTATTTCCAGTGCTCTCTCTTGGGACGTCAATCAACCCACTTTATCCGAGCGTAATCGCTTGCCTGCGCACGAAATTTCTCGACACGCACAAGTCTATCAAGACTTATAGTATTTTTTTAAAGACTCGTACACCCGCATGGTAAATTAGCAGCGATGTGCTGCTAGTTTCTCATTTCAAAGCTCTCTAGCTCTCAAGGGCATAGTTGTCACGTTTGCATCAACAAGAAACCAACTAAAACTTAATTCTTCACCAGTAGGGCACTTCGTCTCCACTGATGACCAGTTTTTTCTCGGCTCTGATTGTTTTACTTCCACCATCAACCGTTTAAAGCCCTTAAGCGAGAGAAAGGCTCAGTTAATTGCTCCCTTTCAGTATAGATACAAATCATATATCCTAATTTACTGCAGCTAAGGAAGCTATACTCTACAGCGCTAAAATTAATATTGACAGGAATCGAGTTAGTGGGTCTACGTAGACCAGTAGATCTACGTACACTGCCCTATTGAACAATTTTGGAAGCTTAAGCTCGTCTGGGGGTGTATTAGCGATTTGAGCCGCCTCTTCCATCGTTGCGGCCTGCACTTTAAGGTGTTGAGTGCATGGCGGGCTTACTTTTAAGTCATCCCTGAAGACATTTACCATGAATTGCTTGGGAAGTCGTGTTCAAATGATGAAGGCCGTCAACTTTTTCAAACAACGAATATCTAACGAAGTTTGCACCTTTCTAGTTTGCATTCAGGAAGCGTAAGTGCTGGTAGAAATATAATCGCCGTGAAAAAGTTGCTTTTAATTGTTCTTCTTATGTGTTACTGGAAAAGGTGGGTGCTTTCTGGTGACTTCTTCTAAACAGGCTTTCCATGTGAGAAGCCAAACGTCACCTAATTTTTAGTGGCCAAGGCCGTCTCGGTACCTCCTCTCCAAGGGTTGAACCTTAAGCTTCCCCGGCATGGACCTCACATTAGGCACAACCGTCGAGGCTGTCTAATTCTGTACTGCCTGAGCTCAAGTGCGGACATTTAACCTGCAGAGATCGAGCGCGATGACGCGTTCTAGCAATTTGATTTTAGGGCTAAAAATACAGCTACTTATTAAGAACCATAGAAACCAGCGAGTCTTCGAATAGTGTGGCGTTCTCGTCCGACATATGCGGGAAGCTGATTGTATCTTTTTGGAACTATTGCAAGGGTTCAGGTCGACACCTTATTTGCATGAGCGTAAAATTTTATACAACGTTCCTTCTGGTGCGCAGGGTCGCACAACACTCTGCAAGAATAAGGCTCGCAGAAAAATGGACGCCTATTGGTGAGTAACCGCTTAGAATATCCGGAAAGGGATTGACGTGTGCAACAGCTCGCACTTTGCCGACTGATTGATTATTCATACTGACTGTTCCGAATTCAATTGTTCTTGTAATTTTGTGTTTGCACTGAAGTCAACTCTGTAATATAGGCAGGAAATATTACTTTTGTTACCCTAAGTACGCATACAGGCGTGAATTTGGGTAGGATCGTCTTGCACCAACAGTCACTGATTTTTATGGAATGCCAGCATATACTACAAACGATGATCAAATAAAGAGGCTATCACTTTCTTTCAAGCAAATATCAAGCATGAGGTGTAATCACAGCGAGAAAAACGTCTCGCTTTAATTTACGAAAGATCCACAAGTTTGTGCCCGACGAGCTGGCTGCGATTGCCTATGGCACTGAAATTTCATCTTTCTTGAAGGCTTAGCGTAAGGCAAGCGCAGCTCTCAAAGATAGATTGTTACTGATACAGTAATTTATTTAGAAACTACCATGTTAATCTGAACGTTTAAAGGAACTGAGGCTCGATCCCCGCATATTTTGAGCTGAGCTGGCTGGAGGTACTCTCGCTTCGTAAAATGTCTGGAGATGACATTTTTTTGCCTTGCGTAACAGCTTTAGCAAAGTCGATATGCGAATCGCGCCCTATGATTTCGTTCGACCGATGGCTTGTCATTGACTATCAGCAGACTGTATTTCTGTGATTTGCACTTGCTTCAGTGCACTGATTACACAGCGGTCACCAAAAACATCAAGACGAGCCCCGCTCGTCATTAACCCTTGATGGTTAATGATAATTAGAACGGTAGACCATGGAACCCTATCCAAAACCATTTTGTCCCGAAGGCTACGGCATTTGAATGCCGTAGTCATGCTGTCTGTTTACCAGTTGTATTAGCTGAAAAGGTGGTAATTGTATCATTCTATCTTAGGTCGTTCAATTTAAAACCAGCAATTATGCAATTGTAGGTTGGATCCCCACTTTTATTTCTTTTGTGTTTTACTTCATTTGGAAAAAAGCTCTATATATCTCTTGAGTTTTCGGTATAGTGTCTTGCATATGTAGCAACCGTAGCGATGAGCACTAAGTGCGCCGTATAGTGTTGGAACATCGACCTCCCACGAAGAAGATGAGTGCTGGAGTTTATACTCGTGCAACGCTTATACTCGAGAAAAGAAAGATAGACGGCGTGTGTAAAAGAACGCATCGCACTTTAGGTGCGTAATAATTTATTTTGGTGGGTTGATAAACTTACTATGATTGACTTCGTACTTAATAATGCAATTCGAGCTTTACAACCTTCTGTGTTTTACTAACTCTATGAGTCACGAAAACTTCCACAATAATTAAGAGAATGCTAAAGAGAGTTATTTCCCATGTCTGAACCATTTATTCGTACGTAAACATTAAGCAGCCTTTGCGAAAAGTCGGCTAAATTTGATCAGCAGTCACTCAAATGTATTTGAGCAAATGTTTTGATCAAACGGATTATATTACTTTCAGATACTAGTTGAAAGAGCAAGCTTAATATGTTCATGTAGAATAAATCATCAATCATTTTATCCCAACTTTTGTGGTCCTGCGGAGGCATGGTCGGCGTACACCATCAACCTTTTTCTAACGATGTCGACGCACCCAATATTCTAAACGATGAGAATATCGATTCCGAGGACTGCACATTGAATCCTAAGGTGCTCTTGGGATCTCTTCAAAGCAATATCACCGCATAAGACCTTGTTCGGAAGGAAAGAACGGGCGGCCCAATGGCCGCTGAAATTTTCCGTTGGAATATTCAATCACCAACTTAAAGTACTATTTAGCACGTATTCATTGTGCTGTTTTAAGTGTCAGGTTACAAAAAACACTTGGAACAAATTCGAAGACGGATCCGTGATTGCAGAACGAAAGGTGAGATTCATTCCTAAAACCTTTTAAGCCATGTGGCATGAAAGGGTTGCGTGGAAGAGGACGAGAATATTTTGGGAAAAAGCTTCTGGTGAATTACAAACACCAAGTCAAGGTGGTCAATCAAGTTTAACTTTGGCCGCGGCGGGGATTAAACCTACCTTGGACCGACTGGCGCCCTACATTTAGACATTTGGTCCATTTTAAAGTCTTAACAGAAGCCTGCACTTTGCTAGATACTAATGCAGAAGCTGAGCTATCTGCACAGCCGCAATATCACCATTTGACACTCTCTTTTGGTATGCCCAGTCGGTTATCTTAACGCTGTCCTGCGTGGCCGCACAAAGAACTTGGCGCGCTTGTCTATTTCACTCCATCTATAATCATCTCGTTTTTTGGCTTGTATTCGAGCTATATAACGCTTAGCTCCAACTGCTTGCGTAAGGAATATAACGTGATAATGATATGCTTAATCAGGAAGTGGTACTCGGAAGTCTTGATTTGTGTGGTACGCCCTTGCTTGTCTTGGTGAATCACTGTCGCCGTATCTTCGCCGTAGCTCAGATCCTGGAGATTACGACGGAGACAAGTCACTCCCTACGACTGTAGAGACTCAAGTACTTCGCCACTGTAGCTTACGTCGCAATCGTTTGCTGGCTGCACATTCTATTAGGAAAAGTCGTTGCCGGTCGTCGAGCGCCGGTAATCTAGGTTGCCTGACCAGCTCGCGTCCGTAAAGCTGATAAGACATCCCTAGCTGGCACTGTCAATAATTTTTCGAGGGTTTGAGTCGTCTTCATTCATTGAGACTCCCTCTTGCCGTCACCCCGTGAGACTTGCTGTAGTATTCGCTGAGCTCGTCCTTATGACTCACACCAAACGAGACATCTGGACGTGTGCATGCAGCGATGTAGACCAAAATTTCAACCAACTCACGATATTGAAGCTTGGCCACAGATTTCGAATCCCCGGCCATCTTTACTAGCTTTGAACTGCTTTTCTCGGAAGTGTGCAAAGCCTTACAGTATTGCACACCGAGCTGTTCTGCGAGACGCTTGACGCATTCAAGATGATCACCCATTGATCGCTTAATGGTCGAGTATCAATTCCCAAGCCAGACTTTAGCTTGTCGAGCTCCTTGATAAACGCAGTTTTGAGGCCTTGCTTGATCCTGTTGATCTCGACTTTGATCTTTCCAAAGCGCATTCACTTGTCTACGTAAATGATGACGGTGCTGTACATGCTGCTAAATAATCAAATGCACGCGCTGAATATATTTGGTTGGCCATTGCTTCTTGTAGCTGCTCTCCGGCACTTTATCCAATGAAGCCATACGCTCGACATCGTCTCTCCCCGCGTTCGGATTGAAGTGCGAGCCGTAGCTGTAATCATGATTATCTAGGTTGAAAATGCCGTGACGACGATTCGGGAACTCTAACTAGTAGTGCACTACGCCATGCTTGTTGCGTATGAAATGGACCATTGTGTGCTCGACCTTTGCGTTGGCACTGGAATTGTTAAGCTTTCGTACACGTCAGCCGGAGGCTGGCGTGGCCGTGTCATGCTTCTTCTCCAGCGACAGGCAATTCTGTATCGAGGCTCTTGAAGAAAGCATTAATCACTTCTTTCGTACGCCATCTTCCATCCTTCGCGACGAGACATTTTGCAAATGTTACGCTTATGGCCTTTGTCGTACGCGTTCAGAAGTCGATACGCCTTGTGTTGCTTTGCGTAGCCAAGCCGGTAGCACTTGAACTTGCAATCATCTAGCTTCTTGCGCTTCTCCTTCGCAATGTGAGCGTATTTAGCGTCCATATACTCCATTTAAGGCTTACGCTTGAGACCATCTCGTACAGACTCGAGTGCTGACTGGACAAATCTGCACCGAAATACCTCCACTGTTAATTTTGCTTTTGCTGTTTCGCTTCGAAGCACTTTAATTGACGCTCTGAGCATGATCTTGACTTTTACATAAATTTTTGCGAGCGCATCTGGAACATCACCCATCTTGCGCAACGAGTGTACTATCATAAAGCAGCTCTTCCTGATAGTAAAAATCATGAAATGCTTGTAGCTGGCCATAATCGCGGAAGTAATCGGCCCCACAACATTTAAGCATATCACGCACTCACTCTCTTGCTTTAAAGTTACATTCGCTCTTCTTGAAGGACTTGCACACACATTTTGCCACTGCGCACACCTCGCACATTGTTGAGGTTTCCATGTTAGCTCCGCTAACTCATTTGTCTTTGATCACTACACTTACCGTGTCGTTCGAGCGTAGCATTACGCATCGCAGTCAACAATACAAAAGCCCGGCCCCACTTGATTCTGTATGCTTCTCCGCATCGCTATCAGTGTTGAGGTAGATCGGCATGCTGTGATTCCGTTTCTTCACCACAAGCGATTTTTCATGCAATTGTCTTTGGTGATATCTACCGTCATGCCACGTGCTGCCGCAGCCATTAGCAAGAACAGGATTCTAGTGACTAGTGAGGTCTGGGACGTGCACATGCTCGATCAAAAAGGTCAGCTACGCGGATAAAATTCTTCGTCAATATTGAGTGTTCTTTAGATATTTGATGACTGAAGAAGACTATCCTTGGCCCATACGCGGGCACAATTTGAGGGTTTAACAAGAGTACAAAATTGAGCACATAGCAGAACAACATGGTGTGAGGTGCTGCGACCCGAGACCAAACCGAAGACTTTCACATTTCTAGTCTAACGTTTTCGATACTGACATGACAGCTTCACACTAAGCTACCGAGGCATCGATAATTTCGTTCACCCAAGCGCACTATATATTTGTGACAAACGTTTACTTGTTCAACGCAACTATGAGCTTTGATCTTGACAAATAGTCCTTTCTGCTTACAGTCAGCTTATCAAGTCGCTCATCATCGTGCTTACACAGAAATCATTCGTCTTACATCACTCAAAAGTTGAGTACTACACTTGCCTACACTATTTGGACGTGCACATACTCGATCATTAAGGTCGGCTGGGCGTATTGAATTGTTCATTAATACTTAGTGTTTCAGGCACCTTAAATGACAGAGGTAGACAACCCGTGGTTCAGGGGCAGACGCAACTAGAGGAACAAGAGCAACGAATTAGCACATAAACGACCAACGTGTCCCGAGATTCCGTGACCCGGGATCAAACCAGGAACCTTCAATTCTTCAGTCTGATGCTCTCATAATTGACATAAAAGATTCAAATGAGCTACCGATGTATCGAAAACATCGTTTTTCCAAGCGCACTATACATTTGTAATTCACGTTTGCTTGCTTCAACACAACTATGCGTTTGGATTTCAACACATAATCCCACCTGCTCACATTCAACTAAACAAGTCGCTACTACCTTGACACAGATAGCGTACCACCAAGACTTTGCTCGATCGTGCTCAAACAGTCTTTTCTACACACCGTTCATCTTTCAGCACTCAAAAGTCGAATGCTACAACTGTATTAACTTCTTGTACGTGGAGCATGTTCTCCCGACGCGCATTGATCTTCGAGTGACCACTTTATGTGCGCAACACCTCTATCCCATATCTAAAGACTTTGATGTTCACTTCAGCTTTCGCAATTGACACGTTTCGCGGCGTCTTCATTTCGATGTAGTCGTCCTATGCTAAGCGATGCTTACATATGTGCGCCGACGCTTCGCTGTCCATCACCCAGCTATGGCTTGCAATTTTCTTGGTTGCGTTAAATGCCACATTCGACTGGTCATGGTATACGTCCAATGCGGATTTGCTAGCGCGACAGTCTCTCGCGCAGTGGCTCACCTTGCCACAGTCAAAAGACGCTCTGGATACGTCGCCTGCCTTTTTCTTTGACTACTGCTTGTCTTTTTTTCTTGCCCACCAGTGAGGCGATCACTGTCTACATCCGCGGTTAAGCGCACCTCACAATAGATAAGCTTGTCCACGATATCAAAAGCTTGTTCCAGAGATACTTAATGAGGCTTTCATAGGTCGCTATGAGACTTCGCACCATCACTGCGCAGATGTCCATCCGCGGTTCACATTTTCATTATCATCACAATGTCTTTCAGCTCTATCACGTGCTCACTGATGGTCATTTTTGTGAACTTGGATGACACAAACTTTCGTTACTAATGACAGTACCAGTATGATCGTGATTAGGTCGCTTTACATTGCAGAATGAAACAGAAGGCTGGGTAGATCGGCACCATGAGCGGAGGCGTAAAATTGTATTTATATTGCATTAATAAGGGCTATGGCCAATCAGTTGTGTACATGAGGCAAGAAAAAACATAAATTGTAGATAAACATGCAGCCTGACCTTTGAAACACGGGAACAGCATATCGATTTTTTCCGGTTGTATGTATGCCCATGCTCAAGCCAGAAAACACATACCTTTACGATTTGAACCCGGAGAGTCGCGTTGGTCCGAGGCTTATTAAGTTAGCCTGACGACATGAATTTCTTCAAATTGCTTGAGAGGGAATAGCGCATTGGAAGGGAAGGGGAAGAATACTTACGGCACAAATTGCACGCGCACTGTAGTAGTTCGAATCAGATCCACACCCGGCGCGCCGTCTAAAAGCCTTTACGCGGTGCAAACCTCTCATTTTACAGTCTGTCAAGACGAAATTAGTCAGCCTAACCAGCGTTCACAAGGCTGGTTAGGCTCCATGAGACGAGCAAAGGAGATCCGCTAATGGGTACACAAGGTGAGACCGTCGGCAAATAATTGGTGCAGTGTGCGATTGAGTTTTTGTGAACCCCTTCACCATAAAGACATATTTTAGATGGGTGTAGTCGTATTTGATATACGCAAATTTTAATTAAATGGGTCCTATTCGAAAACTCTCAAGACAGCTATCTCTACTACT
This sequence comes from Plasmopara muralis, assembly GCA_003676415.1. NCBI lineage: Eukaryota > Oomycota > Peronosporomycetes > Peronosporales > Peronosporaceae > Plasmopara > Plasmopara muralis. The sequence goes on from RCHQ01000312.1 coordinate 31,343, forward strand.
TCTGGATGCCGTTTGCTATTCAATTTCGAGTGATTAACTCTTTATCGTGCTATACTGATCTGCTCACATATGCCGTATCCTACCAGGGTAACTAATAGAAGATCAGTTAATTAGTGTAGACGAGTCGAACAAAAAACCACCTAAAAAATTTCATCCCTTGCAGTCCAACCTCTTTGTAGTCAAAGTCATAAGCTGGGTCACTGTCTAGTAGTTATCGTCGCTAACAACTGTCATTCTTGGCCCTGCTTTCTTCTCCATGGCTTGCGCAATTTTGAACAAATATGATTCCTCGCACCCTGGCTTTGGCTTCATAACACGAGAATGCTATGGACGCCTATATCCCAGTAACTAGTGTGTTATCAGCCTTTTCAGCTTTCAAGGTGATGCATCTGCTTCTTAACATGCGTTACCTCTACAAGAAAGAAAGACCAAGTGCGTGTGTTATGCCCTCGCGAAGCTTGCGATTTGTGCAATGAACGATTGTTGTAGCCGTGGCCATATCAAGGGTGTTATTGTTTTTGCCGACTACTTGAATGGGCCGCATAAACCGTGTCTGCCTTTTATTCTTGCCACGGGAAAACGTTATTCGCAAGTAGAAAAATTGTACGATGACAAATGTTGAACCACAAGAGTTGGTGCGCATTCAATGATGAACATGACAGGTTGATGGAGAGAACACTGCCAGCCAGAGTTTTTCAGTTTGATAGACGCAATTTATCTGATAAAGAATCTCAATATTGGTGACCATTGGCTGCTAAACGCACAATTTTTTTGCATGAAATCCACCGCATCTGCGATATAAATGCTGATTATTGCCTTCTCACTTCTAAGACGATAAAAAACACGTCGTGTGGTCAAGGAAAATCCTTGCACCAAAATGTGGGTTCAAGCTTCACGTATGCGTAGGTGCAATACAGATGTGACATTTTGACAATCAAGCACCCCAATATTAATTCCAGATTGGTTTTATAGATCAAAAAAGCAAGATTTGCAGCACATAAACGATGTCTTGTAGGTCATTAATCCAATTGAATTGACGCCTACCCTAGCTATAAAGCCAAGATATCCTTCTTCAGGAATGCCATTGCCTTCAACAAGATCCAGCTTACCCAGACGCCGGTTTTAGAACCGATTTCGTTAAAGCAAAATTGCTGCTACTGATCACCCTACTAATTGTCCTCACGGTCACCATACTCCGCAGCAAGAGCAGACCTACGACAACAGCTCTACCGACCACATTATAGACGAGGTAACGTCCGTTCGGCTGTACCGATATAGCCTTAATATCTATCGCATCGTCTCTTTCTTGCTCGTTACTTTGATATAGTGCAACATAATGCTTCATCATCCGTGAGCCGATGACGGTCAAGCTAGCGCTTGTATAGCCATTATTCAAACCAGCTAAGGTTAAAGCGGCCGCACAACACCGCATAGCTTGCAGTATCGAGAAATGACCCTCACTCGCACAGACGACAACGTGCTTTTGAGTGGATAGGGTCCCCGTGTGCGCCCGGGCTTTTATAGTAGCCACGATCTCCAGCAGGAGGCAGTCACCATAACTCTTTATATTCCGATCTTGTCTCCTTATCCGTTCGACCATGTGGTCGCCAAATGTGGATCACTTCTGACATACTAGGCCTCGATCCATTTAAATTTTCGGTAAGAAGCTTGTATTTTCAGAAGTTGGTGTGCCTTCAGCCTATTCACAGAAAGCAACATTGGAGATAACAGAATCCAAATCCTCTAGGGTCAGCATACTAGCTTTGAGGAGAATGTTTTGGATACCACTCTTACTCATTTCATATTTCTGATCGAGGACAACACTCACTATCAAAAATATTGCTTACAAAATTGTTATTAACTACACTCAAGGCCTTCTGCTGTTTAGGGTTTCGCCACTAACGCTAAGAGAAAAAGCCTCTTGTTGTCCAATCGATACGTACCGAATCTTAGTTGTCATCATACCGAGAATTCTTCTGCGATAAACCACGCATGAGTCGTTCTGACACAACAACATCGGCCAAATTGCAATATGTTTTCTTTTTGCGTGGTAAACCGGCCACCAAGAAGCTTTGTTGACAAGTGGTGCTCGAGCCTAATCGACTTCTTAATCTCTGCCAGTGCTATGCGAGATATCATAGTAGTCCTAGCTTCTGCCATCGGGAGGAAGCATTTTGGATTGCCATCACTCGTAGTCGTGACAGCAAGAACAGCAAAATTCAGTACTACCTGACTAATCCCACCTGGTGTGGTTGCGCGTCAGTTGCTCTACGAAATGGAACGTGCGATTGGGAACGGCCCATCGTCATGTTGCAGATCACTTATTTGCCTGATCAGCCACTAACACTTCGCTTACCTGAATGGTAGAGTTATTAAATGCGTAAACAGATCGCGGCTAATCTAATAGCTGCGTAGCCGATCAAATCACATCATGCTGTCGTGCTTGCGAAATATTAGGGACCCAAAGGCTGAATGCCCGGCCGTTATGACCAACTAATGTGATATTCGCCCACCCACCTACTTAAGATAGTCATCACAAACTTGCTAGTCAAACTTGTATACTAAATTTCACTCATTTACTCTTGAAACGCTGCTCATCTGTATCCACTAAAAGTTCACACAGCAGGAGGTGTACAGAACGATACACGACCTTTCGGGAAAACGACTATACTATCTCCGGTCTCTCGGTATCAAAATATGTCAAATATTGGAGTTAAAGTACTGATTTAAAAATACAAAATTCTGGCTGGCGCAATTTAAGCGGGGACTATACCCTATTTGGCATAATTCAGTATGTATGCGGTAAAAGTAGCTACCTTTTGATTCGTTACATACTTAGAGCCACAATAATTGTACATTCCAGGAAAAAATCAAAGCATGCATTCTTATAAGCAAATATTCCTATAAAAAGAGATGTGAACATTGTTTTTTCGTTTCAACGCCTTCTATTTTTGAAAGATATTGTCACGCCTTCAAGCGTCGCGACGTCCAATCTATCAACAGCCCTTTGCCATTTTGCTCCCTCCTCCACCGCGCAGCAAAGTCATGGGTGATGCTGCTGACTTGAAAAAGAAGTGCGAAAGCTTAAAGGAAACGATCGAGAAGACGCGCGAGGCCAAGAGCGACGGTGGGTTCCAAAACATCAATGCAAGTGCTGGGGCCAAAGCGATCCCGGCCCCTCCCAAGTGTCGACGGTTGCTCAAGGGCCATTTTGGCAAGATCTATGCGATGCAATGGGGCGGTGACAGCTCTAGCCTCGTCTCGGCCTCCCAGGACGGCAAACTCATTGTGTGGAACGCCCAGACGACCAACAAGATCCAAGCCATTCCATTGCGCTCGAGTTGGGTCATGACGTGCGCGTTTGAGCAGAAACAACGGAACATGGTGGCCTGTGGCGGGCTCGACAACCTTTGCAGCATCTTTCACCTCTCCCAGGCCCAAGTCATGCGCGCGACGAAGGAACTTGCTGCGCATGACGGCTACCTTAGCTGTTGCCGGTTCATCGATGAAGCAAACATTGTCACGAGCTCGGGGGACTCGAATTGCATCCTCTGGGACGTCGAGAGCGGCGAAGTGAAAACGACGTTTCGCGAACATTCGGGCGACGTCATGTCCGTGAGCATTAATCCACACAATCCAAGCATGTTCATCTCGGGGTCGTGTGATTCGACCTCGAAAGTCTGGGATCTGCGAACCGGGAAGACCACGCACACGTTTCACGGTCATGAGTCTGACATCAACTCGGTGGATTTCTTCCCGAGTGGCAACGCCCTGGGTACTGGCTCTGACGACTCGAGTTGCCGATTGTTTGACCTTCGGGCCTATGGCGAACTGAACAACTTTAGCAACGACAAGATTTTGTGTGGCATCACGTCCGTGAGCTTCTCCAAGTCCGGGCGCTTTCTCTTTGCGGGCTATGACGACTATAATTGCTATTGCTGGGATGTGCTAAGCACCACAGGGGCCCACATTTACCAACTCGCGGGCCATGAGAATCGCGTCTCTTGTCTTGGAGTCAACCCGGCAGGACAGGCATTGTGCACAGGCAGCTGGGACACGCTGCTCAAGATCTGGGCCTAGTTTGAGTACTGCTTTTCATGGCCATATTAGGCGCTTTAAACCATTAATAATCTTTTCTTCCTTCGCCTTGTCATGCCTCGGCGACTTTCTACACTTTCTGGACTTGCCAATTAGCGTCTCTCGGGACGCTGTCGAGCAGTAGGCTTTTCGCTAGATATTGGCGTTTACAGCACTTGATGCTGCAAAGGATAGGAGAGTGTCTGCCTTCATTCTTCAGGTTATATTACTTACCGATACTTGAGTCTGTCATTGATAGAATTCATGAAGAAGAGATGGCCTAGTGAGGATTCAAGGCATTTAAACAGCAATAATTGGATTTATTTGTTCTTACAACTTACATCACGACAACCCTGTAAGAAAAATTTCTCTTTATTTGTCTATCAGACTTTTTAGATACTAAACTCGCTGACGCGTATTCGAGATGAGCAAGAACACTTAGTTGAAAGGTTTTTATGCTTGATGCCTCATGATGTCAGGACTACAGACTCAACTGCAGTATTGAGACTATTGTCTCCACCAGTTGAGTGCTATTAATATTAAAGTGAAAGCTCGTTCGATTGCAATGAACAAAGCCTAACAGGGACACAGTTGCCACTGCCGCTAGAAATGCTCGACAAAAGGCTTCATTGATAAGTAAGCAGGACAACAGAGTGGAAACCGAGTAATGGCTTGTTATGCTTGAGCGCGGTGCTGGCAAACAGAGTACGTCTAGAACGCTCTCTTGAAGACGTGAAGACTCGCTATTGCTACGCTTGTGAGGGCTTAAAAAACGGCTGTTCCTTTAAAATAACAAAAAATGGAATTGAAATGGCAAGAAATCGAATTAAAGAAGCTCAAGAGCTTTTTGAGGCCTTAAGAAATGGCATTAAAAAAATTCAAACTTTAAAAAAAGCTGTGTGAACTGAAGGGCATGTGGTACTTAATGACGCATTTCTTTAGAGGATGATATTTTGACTCGAAATTGAGCTGTTTGACCTATTTAATGGGATGACAACTGCATTTGATTGTGTCGATAAAATGGCCGCTTTAAAAAAATCCTCAGTGTTTGAAGCGATGTCAAAGCATTGATTTGCTCTACTATTTGACAGCTAGAAAATATAAGCCATAAGCTACATATGATAAGTTAAAAAGAAATTTTTATTGCCGGCTAAGGAATAGGTATTGATAGCCAGCATTCTTGCAACATTACGAAACGATACGCACTATTAATTGTTCACGTGCACAATTTGAGCAGATAATTGGGGAAATTAGCCAAGTCTAACGTAAATAATAGCACGAATGTGGCACTAGACCGATATTCAAGCAAGCTCGGGAACGGTCGAGCGGATCAAGCAGAGCAGGATTTCCTTTTAGAGGTATTAAATGACAAAAGTTGAGATTGTACGATACACTTTTAACAGTAAATCCTGATCGACACTCTTTCAATCCTTGGAGTTTGCAACTTCGTGATCAAGTATCGCTTGCCAACATGTTGCAAGCGCTTCGTCCAACAGCTTTTCGTCGACTACATCATACAGTTACTATTAGTTTACGTGGACAACCGCACGCCGATAATACGACGTTTGAAGCTCGGCCAATCTGATGAAGTTTAGAGGTGTTGGGTTTCAATTGCCTGAAAGCCGAAGGGTCCCGCGCGTGGATGATCCTTTGACATTCCAACGCCACGTCCAAGATCCATGACGACGTGATAACCAGAGATTTTCGTGCGCCGTGTGCGCCGATGATCTCGTTGCATGATTTTCGCGCTTGTCTCCAAGCTGCAGATGCAGACATGCCCGAGTTTTATCACCCAAAGTCTTGTTAAAGGGTCTACATCAGAAACTTACCCGTCGCTGACGTGACCACTTCAAGGTGCATCCCACTGATCAGTTCGTACACGCGATTCTCCAAGTCTTGAACCGAAACCAACAATTGGTGCTAAAACGTTTCCGAACGGGAGTGCTACATTTTTGAGGTGGAATAGTCTGCGATCAGTCGGCAATTTTTATTATATAATAAAGTTATCACGATTTGTAGCTAGTCTTTCACGGCGTTTCTCAAGGCTTTTTAGGGTTATGGACCAGTTTGATTATAGCGACTATTTTTGCGCTAATTAGTCACGCTAAAGTCTCTGCAAACAAGGAACGAACTAACGTCGGCCAATGTTACATCTTTATCCAAACGCTTTGTAGTAGCCCCGTCTTCTTGATTTTGTTTACACGTCTCATTTACGACATGTCGAGCAGCTGCAGTTTGCGAGACAATTCCCCGACTTATAGTCATGAAAAACACACAATAAACAATCGGGCGACATAAACCAAAATGTCGACTCTATGCGTGATTAGTAGCATGTCCGAGAATTTTTTCAAATAGAATTTCTCCAAGTTGTATTCATACACATTAAACTTTACAGATAGATGTTCTTTGTTCTTACGGATGCTTTCTTGGCCATCTTCCTTGGACCGTTCTATTAAATAAATGACAAAACGTTCGGCTAATTCAAACGCCTTGACGTTCTGATGACGTCGGAAGCAACGCACTGACGATCCAGTGCCCCCAAAGTGCTTGGTTCCAACTATCCAAAAAATTCTTTCGTGGCATCTGGAGGGTTCGTACTCGAGAGTGAGACCTTTTTTGATGACGGCACTGAAACCACCGAAAGGCTGTTTAAATCAAAGGATGAGAGTTGGAACCGTATTTCCTCTGCTGCAATTTGAAGAGCATCCGCTTTCATGGCCGATAGTAAACATCGAACGCAAAAGATGACGTTTCGTTGACACACTTGACACGTTGTTGGCTCGAGAAAGCTGAGCTGTTTGGTGACGCTACAGCGAGAGCAGATGGTGTGTAAGCACACTTCGCACGTTTTCGGACGACAAGAGACATTCATGCAAATGGCACAAATGCAACGGTCACTGGCTAGCATGATCGTATTTCTAGTTGTCCAGACCCAATGGAGCTTTTTCATCTGTCCACAAAAGACGATTTTACTAAACGACAAGAGAGCGTCTGCTGTGGCGGATGCGGCAATGCAGGGGTGGACGTCACCCATGGGATCCACAAACCCTTTGATATAAAGTTCGATCTTGCCCGATGAGATTTGACGAAAGAGGATACAGAATGACGTGTTGGCGCGCACAATTTGATGCTCGGTCAGCTCACGGATTGCTGGAATCTGAAGCGAATGCACAAGGCAATAGCCAATTCGCTCCCCTGACATGACCTTGAGTATGCCAGTAGACTCTAGATAGACAAAATCGCGAGGTCGAATCATTCTTCGGAGTAGAACGGGACCACCCATCGTAAGGGACCATTTCAGGTACGTTCCACGAACTGGTTCTGTCGGAGTCGGCTCTACTATTGTCGCTAGCACTTTGGCATCCACAACTAGATCGTTGGTGTAGGAAGACTTGAGCAACATCATCTCTTTGCTGCCAGTAATCATTCCAAAAGCCATGTCGTTGAACTGTCCTTCAATCGTGCCGACTGTCAGCACCCCGTGGAGCTTGGTCGATGCCGTCATGACACCGGAACCAACTCGTTCTTTCGAAGCCAATCGTGCTCTCTCTGACGAATTGATACGCACATCTCGGTACGCTGTCAAACGATTCCGAGTCTTAATCACATGCCACCGCTTATTGTCCAGCACACCCTGTTTTGTATCATAATAGTCCGTGTATTCTTTAATCGCGTTGTACACGAAAGTGTCTGATAACTTTTGAAGTCCGACCCGGTCTTCCTCCGACACGATTAACGATAGTGACGCATTCGGGAGATGAACGGGCATGCTTCTTGACGATCACGAGGAACTACAGAAGAAAAATGGTTGTCATCATTTGCCTACTTTGTCGGCCTTTGCGATTGGCAAATCCCGAAATGAACACCACATGATAGCGCGACATTTTTTTTATAAGGACATAAGCAATGGTAGTATAGATGGATAGGAAATTTATAGCAATAAAGAGTTATTGTAGAGTGGAATGTACATATTCGCGAACCACCTGCGAAATTTAATTTACACGGCTTACAAATTATCTCGGAAATTTTTATGGACGCGTACAGTAACTTATTACCAATTCCCGTCTTCTCTTAGTTGCATCATCCTTCAGTCAGTAAGGCGTCGTCGCAACGATCTGATGCGCTAAGGCTGGCAGCAGAGATTCCGGAGCCCTCTGCTGAGCGTAAGCTCTAGGGTTTTCGCTCTAACCTTAAATCCGAAGATTTGCAATCGTAGATTAGATGTAGTCCTAACACCAAAGTTATCAATTAACTGGTGGGAACTGGCAATCCAGAGTGTCTGATCGTTTCGCTGATGCGACGTATACAAATAAGGTTAAGCTGTCCGAGTCTGCAGTCCTCCACTTAGCCAAATCTTCTATAAACTATAGATGTGGCAGATGCCAGCACACTTATGTCGCTTTATCCACTGGAATATACTAGCAGAACAAAATATACGATAATAACCGCAATTCCAAGACACCGATAACAAATTCGCTTAAACGGATTTGCTTAGCCGTACTTTGCAACCGTAGTCACTGCGCGATTGCGATGAACAAATTTTCTTACCTGGCAAAGGCAAGTCTTGAACTCACAGAGGAGGTAAGCTTAGAATCATTTACGGTTACATAGTGGGGTGTACCACGTGCTCGCAGAAAAAACTGCCGTTGCAAAAATGAACAGCGTGGCTGAAGGCACGTTAGTCAACCTGTAAGGCACACGTAATTGACTGAGCAGTGCTCATCGAGAAAAGCTCTTGCCAGGATTTAAATTGCTATAGATCAAGACGCTATGAGAGCGTCCGTGGACAAGCACGCGTAACCACTAAACAACGCTCGTTGTGGAATGGGTTGTCGTAAATCATGCGTAGCATACCAGGTATAGAGCATCACGTTAAATTTTCCTTAGACCTGCAGATTGATGTTCAAAGCTGAATTCAAGTAGTAGGATCTCAGTTTAACGTATAAGCCACAACGGTGACATGTACTGGACCGACATATTCGAAAGAAATTACGACCTGTATGGTCCCAGGTCGTGATAAGACAGTGTTATTAACTCTGGTGCCCTTAAGCTGTGCGGCATACTAATTGACGTTACAACACACTCGTGTGATGGAGTGGCTTTCGCAAAACTTACGAAAACCTGATAGCTCACTTTGGCCTAGAATTACGTCTTGCGGAGCGGGTATTCCGATAGCCGTCAGCGATTTCACTTTGTATTGAAGTGGTGTGTTTGGCCGGTGGCTTTTGACGTGATGGCTCTCTACATACCGACTAGTTCTGTCATGGCGGCTGCTTTACGACCGTGGAGGCCTTTGGACGGCGCACCAGATACGTCACCGATCAAATCGGTTAATATGCGTGTACAATTATGGCTGTTGATAATCCCTTCTCTCCGTTTTACTTCGTGCTTGCCTTCGTCTCACGCCGTTTGACTGAGCTGGGCTTAAGCGAGTGTTTGAGTGGTGTAAGTGTGGGATGAATACATTATTTGCCACTAAGAGACCGGCTCTAAAAAAGCTTAAACATGTTCATTATTTAAATGCTTGGTTATTTTTCAATTTGTACTAGTCAACCATAAACCTCTTTTAAAGTGAGTAAATTCAATTGCTTTGAACAAATACGCGCGATGTGGAGCACCTTTTGATTACGTTAGATCATTTCACCTGTGATAGCACGCATCCTTGCTGATCTCTATGGCAGATCAAGAATGGTCTCATAAACAAGTAAATCGCGTATGCGTCCAAATCTTGAGTAGATCATAATAATATTATATGTGGAGCGTAGTTGAGTTGACGAATCGTTTCGGCTCTATTAAGAATATTGTGCTCGAAGTCATTATAACAGATCGAATCGGCAACGTAATCATGATGATCCGCTAACTGTTCGATCCGCGAGGTAACATTATGCTACCATTCTATTTTCTTGACCACCTTACGAAATAACTGTTCTAGAAAACTCAATAATTCACAATCCTTCGACGCCACACCCATTCGTCAGGGCAACTGTTGATCCTATTAAGCGCACGTCAAGCTATTGCAATGCAGTCCAAGCCTAAAGACCACTGCTCATGCATAGTATGAAAAGGTTTGACTATGTAAGACAGCAATTGCGGAATTCACTATACACTAACTACTACAATAGCAATGCATGGTCCGTTCTGACCACAAACCTTCTTGGGATATCCCACACGAGCAAAGATTTAAGAGCAGCTTTCAAAAGTATCATTCTGCTTACAAAGTGTTATTTAACGTGTACCGCTGCATTATCGACACGAGATGTACTCGCACCGATGACTTTGTATCAGTCAAGTGTAAGTAGCTGGGTGTAGAATAAAGATTGGACCTATAATAGTATCGTGTTAGTCTGTAGCAATATCATTCGAATTTGTGTCAGCGTCAAAGTTTCGGGCTGGAGAACATTAACTATTCAAGTAAATCACGTCGTGCTTGTGAGAATATAAAGGTTACAGATCGCGGTGAATGCAAGACTACTTCCTCAAGCGGAATTTGCACATTGCCTATACAGTTGCTAAAGTGCGCGCATCTAAAACTTTATCAATGGAACGAGTCTATCTCTTTATCGCAGAAAGTTACGCCACATAATACAAAATCCTTTCCGTGATGTGAACGTATTGGGCTGCCTGTTTAGCCAATGCGTGTTCGAAATAAGAGAAATTCACTATGATAAGATCTCAATGTGGTACGCATCGAGAACATAACACTCGGCTTTTTCTTTCTGCGTAAGTAGCGAAATATCGAGCTATAAAAGCAGATAATCAACAGTACTACTACTTATATTGCCTGATAGTGCTTGTTGTGCCCGATCGGGAGAGGAGGTGGAAAGTTAGGACTGATCAGATAAAGAATGCAACGTCGTGTGGCCATAGCAAGCCTGCATTTGATCTCTCCGTGGCAAATCCGTGTGATAATTGCGGAACCCCCTTCGTCGCTTTCTTTGCCAAAAATAAGCATGCAGAAATTGCTAGCTGGAAATTTATGGTCACTCGTGAATAAAATGCAATTATGTGGACATCTGCTTGAAAAGTTTTTCTCCGTGCAAAAGACGGGCTAGCAAATTCGCCATTCTGTTAGCCTGTATGACCGGAACAAAGATATGTGTGCTTCCTTCTTGGTCTTGCACATAGAAGCAGCACTACGCAATCAAATGTACGTGCTTGAAGTTACTCTTTGAGTATGCTTGATTTAGTAAGGTCGCAACTTCTTCGGAGTCTAGACACTTTGAAAAAAGATGGATTTTTTTCGCCATCCGTTTTACCCTCGACTCTACCGCAACTCGTAGCACGAGGTGTCCGTCGATGTCGCTTTTCCTCGCTGTAAAGTCCATGCTTGGTCGACCTCTCAAAGCGCACAAAGCATGATTTCTCATTCCGTCCGCTTTACGATTAATAAAACGGTGGCTAGCACCACTATAAGCCGACCCGTACTTGCCTAATTAACTAGGTTGAGCGTGGGACAACGCTTTGTATAAGTGCTAATAACACACCAGGCGTTATATATGACTTGTATTGAGATACCATCTGTACAAGTTCTAAGGCGTCTCGGCAGAAAAATGGCGTGCGACGACTTATTCGTTTTTATAGCCGTGAGAGGTTCGATAAATGGTGTTTCGATTTGCATAAATTTACCAAGCTTAGTTTGTCTAGTGGACAATTTTTAATTAACTCTCTTACTGTTCATCAACATATTTCTGTTGTCTATCTAAAAGGCAAGTATACGTTTAAAATCTAACTCGTAAACATTCGTGGTGCTTATGCTGGTGGAAATTTAGATGTCTCAGCCCACTTTTATAGAAGGGTGCAAAGCCCTTAAATACACAAGCCGCATTGTCAGGTGCAAGCTCAAGTATAAATTTCACGAGTGTGATGCATAGTGAGCATTGTGTCTTGAAATTCAACTTGACCTTTATAGTCTGACTACCTGTCTGAGGATGATTGGGTGCTAATAAGTTTGTAAAGTCGATACTGCCTTTGACCAAATGCAGCGGTAAACCGCGGGTCCTCATTCAACACTATTGAGTCTAGATGGTCATGTGCTTCCCAGCTGTAGTGAGAGAAATGCTTCCGTACTGTCTAAATTTTTAACGCTTGCAGCCACACCTACTTCGATTTGAAGGACGTAACCTGCTTTCTTTTGTTGCTCTTCAAATTTGCATGATTTTGGTGCTCTCTTCAGATTTACTAACTTAAATAAACACAATTCTTTACTGGCGCACAAAATTTATCGTAGCGGCAGAGTCTGCCAAGACTCGAAACAGTGTTTTGTAACCTCGTGCACTGGTGGCAGTTCATCGCCACTTTTTTCTCCTTCGAGAGCTGTTAAGTTTTCAACGACTAAAGTGTGATGTTGGGTATCAGCCACCGAAAATTTAGTCTTCCTTTGTACTTCTCGCATCAAAGTTGTCATAATGGTGCATCTTCCGTCAACAATCCTTATAATCTATTCGATGAGGCAGACGCTCACTTCGTCGGCATCCTACAGAATCGACACAATTTATGACCATTGCTTCTCACAGCTAAAGCAGAGGAAGTTGCTTTGCTCAGCTACGATTAGGCAACTGGCACAGGACCCGAGTCAGCGAGACCACGGACACCAATACTCATGGTCATGAAAATACACGATGTCTATACACTACGGTATGTGAGGGTGTCACAGAAGCGAGAATTTATCTCAGACTCTAAATTCTACCATAAAGTATAAGCATTTATTATATGTAGCGGCTGATGAGGAAGAGCACAACATGTGCGGGGGCTCGACTACATATTTAGGCCATAGAGGTGCTGCATTAGTGTGTGTGTCATCTCAAGCACGTGGTTACCGGTGTAGAGTGGAGAGGGGACTTGGAGTTTTCTTGCGATAAGGCGACGAGAGGTCTGAACCTAAGTTTCTTGTGATGCATTAATGCTTACGCGGGGTGGAGAGGAGTTGGATGTGTATTTCTTAACTCTATGATCGCTGCGATCGATTCAAGGTGGTCTGATGGGCTGCCTGTAACCCTAGACAAGAATGAAGAAGGGCCGATTGTACGGTCTTTTTATTTGGGGAGACATTAGTGGGTACACCTCGTCCGAGTGTGTTGCATGTTGTTTGCTGACCCCTTTCTTTTCCTCACGCTCGGGTGGTGAGGTTAATGTTTCTCAAAGGAGAATGAAATGATGGGGTTTCAGTGGTGTGAATAGAACCTGAGAACTGTATCCAGCACCCCTTCCACCCTGTTGTAGACGTTGTTTACATTTGAGCTTACTTTTGTGTCGGGTCCCTCACTCCGTCGGGTGTTAGAAGTATGTCAACATTGATGTACAGTGCTCCGTCTCCGCTCTCTGCCTTGCTCTACGTCGGCTAGCTATGGACTATGTTTTGACATCTCCTACTGTCATGTCTTTATGGTCTTTAAGTATCAAGGGACACAATGGAATGGCTGGTGGTTGGTCGAGTCAGTGCAATGGATGCTGAAGATGCTAGGAAGCTAAAAGGACGGTTTTGTGGTGACAGTGTGGCGGTCTTGAATGGGTTGCCGTCCGACTGTATTTACACTCTTTGAGTGCTGAATGCAGTCACGACGTTGGCAATAAAGTCTCGCGCTTGTCCAATTCGAGACGTCGAGGCTGTTGCGGCGTGCCTCTTTTTAGCTTTTTATAAGTTGCACTGCTCGATTGTGTCCACTTTTCCAGCGTGTAATTTGAACGCAATACCCACCACTCCATTCTGACCGGCTGTCAAAGCTATGAGATGAAAAATCAGTTGTATCTTCACGCTCTAACCTATATAAAATATTCCTAACGGTATGCTCTAGAACTTACATTCCTCTCCTGAACTCATCATCAGGGCCTCATGATTTGGTGTGCTCACATGTGCGTAATGCGATTCGAGCGAATCCTCCGACACGCTGTCGTCGTCGCTCTTATATGTTTCAAGCAGCTTGCGCTTTTTGCGGACAACTATGACTAACCCGACGATGATGCCTGCTATCACACAGACGGTAGCAACGAAAGTGATGATGGCAGTCGTCGACCTGAGCCGGCCCTTCGTCGTTTGGTCCCGCACAGAAGTCTCACTGGCTGGAGGTGTCGGCTGTGACGGTGTATTCGTCAATGGTCGAGACTGCCGCAACAATGTCTTCTCTTGCTGGGCCGTGGCCTCATTTTCATTGCCTGCGCGCGGAATTGGGGACACCAGTGCAGACTCGGTGGTACCGGTACTATGGTACGTTTGGTTTCCCTGATCTGCAGGTACCAAATTGTCGCCTGACGGTAGTGATTGAAGCGGAGCAGGATTTAGAGTTGGCGCTGGAGTTGTGGGTGGTGGCACCATGAGGGTTTCAGTGACTGGAGTGAGAAGTCCAGTCGTGTGCGTGTTTGGTGGTGGTGCAAGTGGTGGGGGTGTAGTGATGGAAGCCACTGTAGGACTTTCGGTGGCTGGGACTGTCATCGCTGTTGGGGAATACGTAGGCACAGCGATTGTCGGCGTCGTTGCTGGAGCTGAGATAGTTGTCGTTTGATCAGTATCACCACTGGGTGTGAATTGTGAACTTCCCGTGGTACATTTATTGGCTGTCATGGACAAAGTATCTTGCAGGACTTCACCGTTCACACTTGTCATTGAAACTTTGACTGAATCGAGGTTTGCCACACTTCCGC